>CAUYTI010102331.1:0-34551 GCA_963575145.1 Galago senegalensis
CCTGTGGTCCCAGCTACTTGGGAGGCTGAGGCAGGAGACTCGCTTGAGCCCAGGAGTTGGAGGTTGCTGTGAGTGTGATGCCATAGCACTCTACCCAGGGGGACAGCTTGAGGCTCCGTCTCAAAAAAAAAAAAAAAAAAAGACTTAGCATTTGGGGCTAAAAGGGAGTAGCAGGGAATTATCTTCCCAAGGGAAAAGAAAAATAAAAAATATATAATATGTGAAAGACCCCTCTTCAAGACAATAGATACGTACAAACAGGTAAGTGATTCCAGAAAGACTGTTGACAAACAGCATGAGTACTTAGTTTGCATAGCTGTCGAGTTGGATGGATTGCAGGTAATAGCAGAAGGCTGGAGATCTCAGATAACACCCAGTGGATCCTGGATTTCAGATGATAGACCTCAGAGTTTAGAGAGAAACAGAGTAGTAAAAGATGGAGTTAAAGTGCTTGCAGGGGAGATGATATATGCACAGAAACAGACCCCAACACTGCAGAGTACTCTCTGCAGTGTGTAAGTGGCCCCTGATGCAGGTGAGAAAATTGCCAGAAGGCAAGGATTTAAATGTCCAACAGATCAGAGGGCTATAATGCATGCCTGTTCTCACCAGCCACAAGGGTAAAGAAAAAACAAACAGATAAACAAAAACCTCAGCATTGCATAGAACGTCGAACGTGGTCTTACTCTAGGAAGAAAGGAATGATTACACCAACCCAGGTACTACCCAGGTCCCACCTAACAACTCTGAGCTGCAAGACTCAAACCTGTCAGTATCCCTTGAAATTGCTTAACTAAAGACCAGTAGAAAGCGCTAAAAGTTTTTAGAGAACCATAGGCATGATCCCACCAATCACCCTCCCTCCATGGGAATCTCTCTAAATGTAAAATATATTTTAACGCAATAACTAAGAAAAAGACACGAAGGCTATGTTAACCAGTTGGATGAAAGTATTTCAAATTTTATATAGAAATAGGACATTATACCCCGTGATAGTATTAATGTATGCTGCTATAATTTAATAAAAAAAAATTTTTTTTAGAGAAAGTGAAATGGACTCAACCTCCAAACTGGCAACATTCATACTAACCAACATTCAAAGCTTGGAGAATTTGAAAGAATAACAACAAAAACTATTCAAACACACACACACAAAGAAGAAAATATTTTTAAAAAATGAAGAGTATTAATGAGAAGAGGGACAATTTTGAGTACACTAAGATGGGGATAATTGAAATACTACAAAGAAACAAGAGAGAAAAGGGCAGGAAAAAAAATTTTTAAAGAAATAATGGCCAGCAATTTTCACAAAGATCCAAGAATCTTAACTAAGTCCAAGCACAAGAAGCATAAGAGAAACTTCTCCAAGGCATGTCAAAACCAATGATGAAGATAAAACCTTAAAATCATCCCAAGGAAAAAAAATACGTATTGTATACCTTTCAACTTCTTCATAACAATGCATGGGGAAAAAAAAATCAGTGAAGAAAAATTTTTTTAAGTACTTAAAAAAATTGTAGCCTAAATTTCTATACCCAGCAAAAGTATCTTCAAGTTCTTCATAACTACAGAGACAACATTTGTAAATATATTTTTATCAAATTGTATCAAATCTACCTATAAAAGATAATTATACCATTACTAAAGATGACCATTCTAAGGTTGTTTTAGCTTTCAAAATTAATTAATGCCATATTAACATTTAAAAGGAAGAAAATGTGATTATCCTACTATTGAAGACAAATAATTGTTGTAATTCAACATTAATTCCTGATTTATTTTAAATGTGCTCATCAAAATAAGAAGGAAAAAAAAGAGAGGAATTTGGCTCTGCACCTATAGTTTAAGCGGCTAAGGCGCTGGCCACATACACCACAGCTGGCAGGTTCAAATCCAGCCCGTGCCTGCCAAACAACAATGACAACTACAACAAAAAAATAGCTGGGCATTGTGGTGGGTGCCTGTAGTCCCAGCTACTTGGGAGGCTGAGGCAAGAGAATCGCTTAAGCCCAGGAGTTGGACAGCTCTGATGCTACAGCACTATGCCCAGGGCAACAGATTGAGGCTCTGTCTCAAACAACTAAAGAGGAATTTTCTCAACCTGATAAAATGCATTTGCATAAAACCTAAAACCAATATCATAATGGTGAATTCTCACTCCCAAACTGGAAACAAAAAAAAATACCTGCTCTCACCTCTCCCTCCACCATTGTAGTGAAGGCTCTAGTCAGTAAAGTAAGGGAAAAAAGAACTGTCCAGACTGTAAACAAACAAACAAAAAAATGAAATCTATCTTCATTCAGGGGGACCTGATCACCCATGTAGAAAATCTGATTGCATGTACAAAATAGCTACTAGAATTATTAAATACGTTTAGCAAGGTTGCAAGATAAAGATCAACACAGTGATAAATTGCATTTCCATATCCCAGCAATAAACATTTGAAAAAATGAAAATTAAAAAATGATATCAAGGACAGTAACACACAATTATGAAACACTCAGGGATTGTTCTGACAAGAGATGGTCATGTAAGACGCATACACGGAAAACTATAAAATATTTACTGACAAAAGCTGAAAGAGAAATAAACCAATATTGAGGACCACTTTGTTCATGGTCTGGGAGACTCAGCACAGCTAAGATGTTTTAGTTCTCCCTAAGTCCATCAGCAGATTCAACACAATCCCAGTCAAAATACTAGCAGGACTTTTTTTCAAAATGAATACAGTTATTGTATAATAAATACGTAAATTTAAAGAACCTAGAATATCTACCCAGAAGAACCACTAAAAAATAAATAAAAAAATCTTGAAGGTCTTACGCTACCTGGTGTCAAGGTGATATGAGCTACAGTATCAAGACATCTTAATATTGCAATCAATTGATACTGCCTAGCAAGATAGGCAAATAGTTTAATGAAACAGAGTAGAGACTTGAGAAGGAGACCCACAAATATAAGGAAAAATTTGCAGTGCACAGAGAGTCAAATCAATATTTAAGGGTAGTTAGGAGGACGTTTTTGAGAACCATAGCACCAGCCCGTTTCTCAGAGCTCTGTGCAGACAAAATGGTCAATGCTGTTTCCAATGAAGCCTTCATTTTTTCTCAGCAAACAGTATGATGTAGCCATTTCTAGCTGATCAGAGTTTCCTGCTGGATAAATCCAACTTGCCCTGTACAAAAGTCAAGGCACTGGTCGTTGGGGGTAATTGGAAGAGTATTCAGGACAAGAACTCTGTAGCTTAGTTCCAACACAAAGTATGACAGGCCAGGAGTTAGAATCAATGGGTATAAAAGTCTGGGAGATGAGCACAGAGTATGACCCAATTAAAACAAAAAAGCTAAATTGATAAAAACTGCACTGGTACCATAGAATACTTTCTTTATTTTTTTTTTTTTAAGAAACAGAGTCTCACTTTATTGCCTTTAGGAGAGCGCCACTGTGTCCCAGCTCACAGTAACCTCCAACTCCTGGGTTTAGGCGATTCTCTTGCTTCAGCCTCCCAACCCATAGAATACTTTTATTTGATAGATCTTTGAATCTGTTAACCTGTGATATTTATGATCTAATATATTCAATAAGAGTCAAAGAAATTCTATTCATCTTCTATCAGATAAGATATATCTGCTAACATGTATTCTTTTAAGTTTTTATTGATGAGTCATACCATCTAAATGATTTTCCAACTCTATAAAGACATAAATTTAAAATTAACTTGTGTTTGCAAATGTCTTTTGCCTTGTTAGAGCCCATGTCAATAATTTTTTAAATTTTAATCCATTTTAAATTTAAATCCATTTTAAAATGATGAATCTAGATAAAATACACTTAAGATCGTTTTTTGAAAAAGGCATTGAGATATTTTTATGAAATGGAGATCTCCGTGACAATTTTATATTCACTCAGAATACATTAACAATATATACCCACTTATAATATTTTAAAATGAAGTGAAGTTTCAATTTTCTTGTATTAAAAAATATTGAAAAGACTATGGAGTAAGGAGAAATATACATTCTGGTTTTTATAGGGTTTGATTGTTTTAAAATCTAAAGTATTTGCCTGTTCTTTGGAAATCTCATTAAATAAAAATAAATTGAGGTGGTCACTGGCATTCCATTAGATTTTATTGTACTTGTGCATTTCGAACCATTGTCAACAGAAACATTTTCAGAAAGCTTTTTATAATGAATTGATTAGAACAATTTAAAATAAAAATTGGAATACTATAATTGGAAGGGAATTTTCAAAACAATTTATTAATAATCCATTGTCAGTTACAGCAATAATGAAAAAACTATTCAGACCTTCTAAGTATATATTTCACAGTGAGAAACTTTATCTGGATATCTTACTCATTTAAAAAAATTTGTGGGACATATAGATTTATGGGACACTTGGAGACAGAATGTTTTGTTAAAAGTGTGCTTTTTATAATTTTTTAAAATTTTCTTTTCCTTCTATCCTTCTCTCTTTCTCTCTCTCTCTTTCTTTCTTTCTTTCTTTCTTTTTTTTTTTTTTTTGAGACAGAGTCTCAAGCTGTCTGCATGTGTAGAATGCCGTGTCCTCATAGCTTACGGCTTCGTCCTAAACTCAAGCTATCTACCTGCCTTGGCCTCCCAGAGTGCTAGGATTACAGGCATGAACCACCACACCCAGCTTACTTCTAAAATTTTTAATGACAGTTTAGGTTAGATTATTACTTGATCCACAAATACATATAAATTAGCTGCCAGTGTCCCACCCTGGGCGTAGGGTCTTTTAACATCTGTGGAACTGGCGGTGATCCACTGAAGACAAAAATAAAGTTAAAAGCAGCTACAGATAAAGAGACATGACATGCAGAATAGATTTTTCTATTCTGGTGGGAACACAGGGGACCACTGTTAGCTTGTGGGGCTCCAGTGAGTGGCCCTGACTCAGCTTTTATTGAAGGCTGTTATCTCATTTAGCCCAGAGGGTCAGCTGAGGAAGGGGACAAAAACCTGAGCAATTTGTCTGAGTAAGCGTGTCCGTTGTTATTCTATCTATAATCATTAACTTTAAGGGTCCTACAGCATTGAGAAATCTGAAACCTGAGCCCTGTGTTGGGCAGCCTGTGGTCACACACACAAGTTCCCTGGGGGAGGTCTATCCCCTCTAATTCTCTGTGGAGCAGGGGCCCGAACTGCATGGCACTCCTCTGAAGAATTGATGGGATGGAAGAATTTTCCTCTGATCTCCACCCAGAGGCGTCTTCCTCTGTTAGAGTATAAACCGTCCTGTCCAGATTTCAGGGCTCACGCTGTTCCCTTGATCTCTGTGCAAATCTCTGCAATGGGTATTTGCTTTGACTGTTGACTGAGCAGGGGACGGCCTGGTTCCCCACCAGTCCTTCTGTGCAGCTCCTTCTATGTTCCTTATTCCTCCGAATGTTACAGACCCAGCAGGGGTATTTGCAATCTGTATCCCTAACCAACCAGGCTTCTAGTAAGAGCAAGAGTAACTCAGACAAGCAATTTAATTGCTGGTTTAAAAGTAAGCTAGCTAGGGTGGCGCCTGTGGTTCAGTGAGTAGGGCACTGGCCCCATATACCGAGGGTGGCGGGTTCAAACTCAGCCCTGGCCAAACTGCAACAAAAAGGTAGCCAGGTGTTGTGGCATAGTCCCAGCTACTTGGGATGCTGAGGCAAAAGAATTGCTTAAGCCCTGGAGTTAGGGGTTGCTGTGAGCTGTGACGCCAGGACACTCTACTGAGGGCAACAAAGTAAGACTCTGTCTGTACACAAATTAAAAACAAACAAACAAAAAAAGGAAGCTAGCTAAACTGTTTTTATTCTACCTTGCTCACCTTATTTCTGTGTTTTTCCCTTTTTTTCTGAGGGTGTTTTCCCTGCCAAGAATGGGATCTTTGGTCCCCATTCTCCCTACAATTGGCAATAGGGACTTAACGTGTGATAGTAAGTCCCTCCTTCTGAGATTAATTGAACAGCAAACTGCCATGGCTGGAGAGAGAAATATATCATTAGCAAGCTTTGTAATTCTCCACTGGGTCTTCATTTGTTTATTTAAAAAAAACTATAATAAAGCATTTCACTCTAAAAACAGAATACTCATTATGTTCAATTACAGAGGAGACCATTTTACAGCCTGTGTCGTCCGTAATGAAGAATCAAGGTAGCTTGGTGAATTTTTGCAAGGCAAATGCTGAACTCCTTGGTCTGCGAGCATCTATCCACGTGCATAAATTACATTCAAGAGAATATCAGTCAGCTGGAGACTGCCCAGATCAGCTGTCATGTCTGGAAGGCACGGGAACACCTGAAAATAGCACCAGTATTAACTCTAAATGATCCTGCAGCTCCTGATTCCTTTTTTTTTTTTTTTTTATCAAAAAAGCAACCTTTACAATGAAAGGGAAGGTTCAGGAGCAGAGGCTCTCATGGCACCAGATATTCCAATATACCATGTCTTTTTATATAGGTTTATAAAGGGTTTCCTAAAAATTGCCCACATACAAATGGGAAATTATAGGTAGCCATATGTACCTTTCTTTACAAAATATTCATTAAATAATGTTACACAAAGAGGTGGCCGACATGTAGGGAATATTTTCTCAGCATTTGGCAAAGCTTTGTTAGATATTTTTGCATAGAAAAAGGATGCGTCAGTAAACAATGACATTGGTGCCCTACGGGATGTGGGACTCGGGGTTAGCACAGATAAGTGAATAGAGAAGGGGGTGTTACTTCTCTGAGTACATTTGCTGGGGTGATGAATTTACTGAACATTAATACAATAACATGAAAATAAAATGAAGTCAAGACTGCACGTGGAAAGCCAGACCAACAAACATAAGCCTCTAGAATTGAAATAGAGTTGAAACAAACAAAATACCCCACCCATCCATCCAGTTGTATTTAAAAAGAAAAATAATGCAATGACACGGAAAAACAAGCACCAACCCCCATACCGTTTCAATCCTGCAATGTGATATCTCTCCTCAGTTCTGGTAGGAATCACAGTGGGTGGGGAAGGGGAAGCCAAAAAAAGAAAAACAAAACTCTGAAATATTTTTGAGTAGTTGTGTGTTCTATACTAGCACAAACCTCAAAGTGCTGTCTGTCCATAGTGGGCTAGCCGATATGTAAATCTGTCAGTGATGTGGGGAGCCAGGATTCTCTCAAGGGAAGTGAGAAAAAACAAATGAGAAACGTGCGACACCAAGAGAGAAAGTGGACGCAGTGGTTTGGAAGGAGACGCATCTGTGGACTCGTCTCTGAAATACATGAGTATATCTACGTGTGTGTATAAGTGTGTGTGCAGATCGGTGCAGGTGTTTGCAGAAGGCATGGACACTTATGTGCTTGTGCATATAGGAATCACTGCACAGGTGTGTACCGTGCACCTGGCCCAGCTCTGTCCTCTCAAAGGATCTACTGAGCAGACGTGGGAATGAGCCACAGCAATCCTGTAGTCTGTAGCTTCCTAGGAAAAAAATGGCCGGAGCAGGGAAGTTTCGAGAATGTCCTGATACAACACCTTGTGTCAGGCCTGAGGGAAGTTCTCAAAAACTTTGCAGGGAATATCCCATCTGTGAGCTTTGTGCGAGCTCCCAGAGGATTCTACTGGCCACACACTGGAACTACTTGGGTCCTGAAATAATGAGTACAGGAAAGAGTAAGAACTATTAGGAGTTCATTAGTCTGTACTAATAGCAGATACAGAGATCAATAAATACACGGGGAAGGAAGACGAGAGGGGCTTGTTGTCAGTAGAATGCCCGGTGTGCATGGGTAAGGCTCAAGGGAGTGTTCATGGCTGACCTCTGCCATCTGTTGTCATAGTAGCAAAGATTGCTTTGTGCTACAGTCATCAGCCAGTATTATGTTTGTGGTGCAGGCATCAGAAGGGAAGCAGGGTACTGAAAGGTCTAAAATCGCTTCCCCACGGTATTTACTATTTGTGGCAAGGATAACAGCAGGAAGTGTGTTGCAGAACAAATGGAGAAGGTTGATTTCAACCTGCACAGGTAACCAAAATTGGCATCACCAGGCACAGGTGGCTGTCGGTGGCTCTGGATCACCCTCAGAGAGATTTCTCTTAAGCATCTAGTCTTTTTTTTTTTTTTTTTTTTTGAGACAGAGCCTCAAGCTGTCCCCCTGCGTAGAGTGCCGTGGCACCACAGCTCACAGCAACCTCCAACTCCTGGGCTCAAGCGAGTCTCTTGCCTCAGCCTCCCAAGTAGCTGGGACCACAGGCGCCCACCACAACGCCCGGCTATTTTTTTTGGTTGCAGCCATCATTGTTGTTTGGCGGCCTGGGCTGGATTTGAACCCGCCACCTTACGTGTATGTGGCTGGAGCCTTAGCCCCTTGAGCCACAGGCGTCGAGCCTTAAGCATCTAGTCTTATTCTCCATAACCAGAAAATGCCTACAATATCCATCTCTTTCATTCTGAGCGTGTACAGATTATAAATCGTATAATACAGTTTCATCTTTATAATTTAAACAACGATCATACAAAATGTATGTTTTATAATTCATACACTGTTTTTGTCAAACACAGTGCTTATAATTTACATTTTAATGCTGATAGGTTTATGGTTGATTTTCGATCTATATTATATGATGAACTTTAATGGCTTCAAAACTAACATGTTCTCACATATGAAACTTTTTATAGCAAAGCTACAGAAGTTGGGTTTTTTTTTTTCCTCTCTCCTTTAAGCATCAACAATAAAAATCTCTTATTTTAATGAAAACTGAACCTGGTGGATTACAATGTTTGGATCAATAAAATTTCATTTTTGATTTAAAATTGAAGTAGAAGAATCAATGAATTGGATTGGCATGGAGTTATTAGCATGCGACGGCAGTGCCTGAAATGTGGAGCAATTTATTAAAGAATAAAATCAGATTGATTTATTATCACCCACTCTTTGAACAAAGTGTGGAAGAAAGAAACGTTTTTAAAAAAGACAAAACTAAGTAACGTTGAAGTGACTTCAAGGATAAAGCAATGGACTCTGCCGTTATGACAGTGCAGTACGCTGTAAAACCACACACATCAGAAGTGAAGAATAAGTGTTTTTCAAGTGAAATATTCAAATAATATCTGTGTTCCAATATTTTGACAACTACCAAACATGGCAATTGCTGCAAAACTAGAATAAAACTTGTCATAATACACTGCTGACATTTTATATTTATTTTTTCACAAATTAGCAATAGGTTTTGATGTTTTCTGAACGGAGTCAGATATTCATCAAATCTCTTAGTTCACTATAAATTAAACAATAGGAGAAAACTCACAGCTCTACAGGAATGTTCATCTTTAGACAGTAACTTTAACCAGTGTGGCTGTCTACTTTAATTCCTTTCTCTTATCAAAGGAATAAATACACAATCTTTTAAGCCTCTTTTTAAGTCCTGCAATGCTTCCTACTCTCATCCATCTCTCTCTCTCAAATGAGATTCAGGTATGTCTGAATGCTGAAGCATATTTATAACCCGTAACCTGGACATTCTATATTAAAACCAATAACCGTAGTCAGACGAATGGCTAACAAGCATATGAAAAAATGCTCATCGCCCCTAATAATTAGAGAAATGCAAATCAAAACCACCTGAGATATCATCTAACCCCAGTGCGAATGGCTCTTATCAAAAGTCTCAGAACTGTAGATGCTGGTGTGGATGTGGAGAGAAGGGAACTTTTTTACGCTGCTGGTGGGACTGCAAACTCATACAGCCTTTTTGGAAGGAAGTATGGAGAACCCTCAAAGAACTCAAGCTAGACCTCCCATTTGATCCTGCAATCCCATTGCTGGGCATCTAACCAGAACAAAAAAAAAAAATCCTTTTATCATAAGCACACTTGTAGTAGACTATTGCAGCTCCATTTACAATCTCCAAAATGTGGAAACAGCCTAAATGCCCCCCAACTCAGGAATGGATTAATAAGCTGTGGTATGTGTTCAGCCACTAAAAAAGATGGAGACGTGACATCCTTTGTATTCACCTGGATGGACATGGAACACATTATTCTTAGTAAAGCATCACAAGAATGGAGAAATAAGGATCCTGTGTACTCAATTCTGATAGGGGGACAATTAGGGTCCTAGAACATGATAGGGGTGGGGGATGGGGTCAGCTGAGAAGGAAAGGGAGGGAGGGGATGGAGGGGTCAAGGCTTGTGGTGCACCTTTTGGGGGCAGGACACAAATAAAAGAGGGTCCTAATCTAATAAAAACAATAAATGTAACCTGGTTCTGTGCACCCTCAATGAACCCCCAACAATAATAATAATAAAAAAAACCATTGAGCCTTGAATCCATGCATATCCATAACAAATATTATACCCAGCACAGCCATTCTGTGGCAATTTAACAAATAACAACCACTCAGTACTCACGAAAAGAGGTTAGATTTCTATCAACACAGCTCTTTCTTAATTTTACACACAACTCATCAGCTATAATACCCGAGTGAATAAGAATTATCTGGGGGGAGGACAGTTTACTCCTGCTGGCTCAACAATTTTCAAATATACAATACATTGTTATGAACTGTGGCCACCAAGTTGTACAACAGACCTCTCAAATCTGCACCTTCAGTCTAACGGAAATTTTCTATCTTTTGACCATCATCTACCTGCCGAGCAACTGACCTCACTTACCCGTGCAATTTTTTAAAAAGTCCAGTTCGAAGAAGGAGAGAGCGGAATGGTGGTCGTTCTTTATTTTTTTTCAGGGCAAAGAAATAAATCCAGGTTTTCCAGATACAACAGACCCTTCCCTATATCCTCATTCTCCTTTTTTATTGTGTTGGGTTTTTTTTCTTCAACATTCCCTACCTCTCTGAAACCATCCCTCTCCGCCCCTGCCACGGGCAGCATCACCTGTGTGTGGCCACTTTCTTAGCCTGATCCCACAGTGGCTAGAGGAGCTTTCATTTTTGTCTGTATCCTATATCTTTATTCTACAAACAGTCTCCACCACACTCCTGTTACTATTGTATCTCTGTCTTTCTGGACTGTGGGCGCCTTGAAGACAGAGACCGCCCGGTTCATATATTTGCAGAATATGACAGAGCAGGGGTCCGTGTGTTTCTTCTCGCAAGGGGCCCTTAATAAACATTTTTGGCTTTGTGAGCCATGTGGCTTCCTTGGCAATGAAGCCTGCACTGGTCAGCTCAGCTGTGGACAATGCGTGTGAGAATGAGTTGATGGTAACTATCTTTACACAAACCCCTGGTGGGGTGGATTTTGTCTCCTGATGTCTTTTTCTGGGGTCCACTGGGATCTAACAAATGACCCCAAAATGCTCAGATTTAAGTGTGCGATTGTTAAAGCATTAAACACATTTTAACAAAGTTAACAATAACTGAATGCAAACTTAGCATTAACCATCCATATCATAGGGGTGTGTGTGTGTATATTTGAAATACGTGGACATAGCTAGTAAGATCAGATAATGATGAATATAGAATTTAGGAATATAGGGTTTAGGACAAAAGGTTCCCTAAATAGAGGGAGACAGGGAGATGAGGTGGAGGTCATTTATTTTTAAGACCCTATTTTTGCGTGGGTGCCTCTTACATTCTTATAAGCGTGCTAATGGACAGATCCTGCATGTGGTAATAATGAGAGTACATTTATTGTGAGTGGAGAACTACGTTCAATATATTTTTTGAGGTTAACACACTAAAGAAGTTCTTACATTTATCCTGACCTTGATATATGCTCGACCATCCCACTGATCAAGACTTCTCAAGTGACGCTAATGCTGTGATGTCTTCAACACATTCTCTCAATTACTCAGGTGGTGGTCGTTGGGGTGGACAGACTATTAAACAGATTCAGGATGCTCTAAGTGCCCATTTGCCAAGATTTTATGACTTGCTGATCATGAAAATTATCAGGATTGCATCCTGCTGTGACTCTGAGAGCACCTGATCCGTGATGGATTCAGGAAGACAGATTAGCCTAGTGGGTAAACATGAAATCTCTAGATCCAGACTCTGTTCATGTGGGTAAAACATTGCCTTCTCTCCTCCATAAAATGGGGATAGTTGTAGCATGTTTCATAGGGACGTGGCAAATGAAGATAAAATACATTAGCCCAGGGACTATCTCAAGAAAAGAGCCTGGAACACTGGGTCCTGAAAAAAAAATTGCTAGCATTGTTCATAATATGATCATCAAATCATTGTGGTTTCTGTTCTCATTTAATAAGAATTCTGCAGGGGGACATTGGCCTCCTTTTGGCTCAGGGATTCAGAAATATCAGAGCGTCATCACATGCCCCTGTGTTTGATTCTCTCATGGTCACGATATGGCAGCTTCAGCTCCAGCCATTACACCTCTATTCCAGGCAGGAAGAAAGAAAAAGGGGAAGATACATGGGACAAGTTGGCCAAATCCATATCAAATTCAAATCCTGCCAAGCCACATCAGTCAAAGCCAAGGCGGTGGCAGTAGACCCACCTCACAGCACATCTCCCCAGCTTTACCATGGAGTCCAATTCCAGTTGGTCACCTTGGTCCTCACAACAAGGCTGAGTTTGAAGAAAGGACAATGACTTGGGCAGGTGACTTGCGACGTGCTCAAAAGTTCCAGTCCTACCTAACCATCATTGCTCCATTCTGTGTGTCCTAAAATCTATCTGTTTTAAAACAGCAGAAGAGAAGTTGGGGTTTGCTTTTCATCATCAAGGAAAACCTGACGTCTGCAGTCATTACTAGGTCGTGTGTTCTGGGTCTCTGTTACGTACTTCCCCTGGAGGGCTTGTCAGAAAACCTAGACATATTCTTTGTAAATTCTTAAGTCAGACATTTCCTGACTGTTAAAAATACCTCTTGTGCTTCAGCAATTTTCGTCATGGAGTGACGAAATCTATATGAATATCTATACATCTCTAAAGGGGACGTCTGCTTTACGTGGGATGCGTCACTCACTCACTCACTGAGGTGTGCCCTTTCCTATAACTGTACCGTCATAATGAGTTCTTTCGTCTTGACAGAATTACATCCTCCCGAGTAGTAGATCTCTGCCACAAACCAGGCATTAATCATTTCATCTGTGTCTTTTTTTAAACCAGCTTTACGCACAACTTTCTTCTTAAATTTTCTTTCATGTTAAATTAGTGGGACATTTAACTGTTTCGAAACTAAAAAAGAAAAAAAAAAGGGGGGGATATGAAAATTCTACGTGGTGACACAGCATGCTGAGATTTCATCTGCTGTTCCCAGGCAACTGTTTATTAGATTTGTGTGTATTCTTTTAGTGTCTCCTTTATGCAAATACAAAAATGAGTATGTGTAATCCTATTTAACCGTCTTTCCAAAAGAAAAGTTGGCATTCTATAAAGATTATTTTGCCAAGTGTTTTCTTTTCTCTATAATGTATTATGGAGAATCTTTATATAATTGGAAGAATTCTATTTTTGATCGTTTTTCAGACTGTTTTCTATTCAAATCCTACTCTGCTAAAGATTACTTACCGCTCTCTCTAACTTCCATGAAATTTCCTCTCTCAAGAATTTGCTTTGCACTTCCGTCACCTAAAACTCACTTCTAACAGGGTTCACAGCAGAATTAAAACACATCTACATTGATTGTAGCTACAGACACACATAGGCCTGTGTGTATGTGTGTAAGGTGGATTTTCACAAATTTCAAGTCACAATCAGCTCTTGCAAAAAGCCGATGGGATTTAAATTAATATACTTTAGGGCAGCACCTGTGGCTGAAAGGAGCAGGGCACCAGCCCCATACGCCGGAGGTGGTGGGTTCAAACTGAGCCCTGGCCAAAAACTGCAAAAAAAAAAAAATAATAATAATTGGAAAAAAAATGCCCTGACCTTTCTGAGCTTCATTTTCTGTGCACGAACCATGCAAAATAATAGTTCTCCACTTTTCAAGTTCAGAATGTTATCCTGAAAGATGATATGAAACAAGGGAGATGTGAACACATTTAAATGTTTTAGGGAGGTAACAAACTTGCAAAATAAAAACGTTCAAGAAGCTTCGCCCTCAAACCAACCAACAGTAAATGAATAAATAAAAT
The DNA here is from genome assembly GCA_963575145.1 of Galago senegalensis. Taxonomy (NCBI): domain Eukaryota; kingdom Metazoa; phylum Chordata; class Mammalia; order Primates; family Galagidae; genus Galago; species Galago senegalensis. The sequence continues at coordinate 14,054 of CAUYTI010102331.1, forward strand.
AGGTTTCGTTGACCTTAAAATAACCAACACAACATTGCCTCTGATGACCTTCAGAGAGTTTTCTTGGAGGTAAACTTTTAAAAACACCATAAGCACCAAAAAAAGCAAAAAAAAAAAAAAAACCAAAGACAAACATCACCCAATAACAGCTGCAAACCCAAAATGTATGTGAAAATAATGAAAAAAGTACGGTTTAAAGGGTCTTTCCATATAAATAAATCATCACCCAGCCTTTGAGATCTGAAATCACCCACCCCAGGACTGTCCAAGGGACCCTGCCTGGCTGTCTTCCTCTGAACGATCAGAGAAGATTGATTTTCTTCTATACATTTAGCCCACAATTAGAAAAGGCAAAAATCATTGGGGACCTACACAGTGGGTATCGAGATGGATTGTCCTAGAGAGTTTAAGGAAGCAAGATCGGGTAACAGGCATTTATACAGTTATGGCAGTTGGAAACACCTGTTTTAATTTTGTTCCTGTAATTCTGGAATTCCAGAACCAGGGCACACTCCTACAAGTCAGAAGGTGATGGTTTTAGGACACATAAAAGTGATCATTCTTGGCCAGGCGCGGTGACCCATGCTTGTAATCCCAGCACTCTGGTTGGCTGAGCTGGGCAGGTTGCTTGAGCTCAGGAGTTCAAGGGTAGCCTGAACAAGAGGGAGACCCTGTCTCTACTAAAAATAGAAAAACTCTGCGGGGGGGGGGCAAAAAAAGAATATAAAAAAAGGGCGGCCCCCGTGGCTCAAAGGAGTAGGGCGCCAGCCCCATATACAGCAAGTGGCAGGTTCAAACCCAGCCCTGGCCAAAAGTTGCAATAAACAAACAAATATAGAAAAACTATCTGTGCTTTGTGGTATATGTTTATAACCCCAGTTACTCAGGAGCCTGAGGCAAGAGGGTCACTTAAGCCAAAGAGTTTGAGGTTGCTGTGAGCTATGACGCCAGGGCACTCCAACCTGGACCAGCAGAGGATGACTCCATCAGCACCTTCTGCTCCCAAAACACTCATTTTTCACATACCAAATAGGAAGGACACAGAACTTGTTTCTGGAAGGGGCTATGACAGATGAAGGTAATATATAGGCACAGAAAGACAGTGATATAATTGATATCGCAAAGGCAGTAGGAAAATAGTGATAAATAATTTTCATTCCGAGCCTGGCATATGACTTTCCTAAGAAGAGTCTTTACACGGGGGTATAAATAAAGCACCCCCTTGCCTGCATGATTGGTCTGGGTTGAAAGACCTCCGCAGAGGTGCCCATCTTCCTTCCAGTGGTGAAACGCCCTGGATCACTGAACTTAGAGCTTCAGATTTGCTCAACTTCTTCGGAGTCTGTTAATAAAGAGCTTGTCTTGGCGGGCGGCGCCTGTGGCTCAAAGGAGTAGGGTGCCCGCCCCATATGCCGGATGTGGCGGGTTCAAACCCAGCCCTGGCCAAAAACTGCAAAAAAAAGAAAAGAAAAGAAAGAGCTTGCCTTGGCTTGTTGTTCAACGTTAGACTAGCTAGATCAAGGTCAGGACGTGAGGAGTGCAATTTGGAGGAGGAATATGTAACAGAATGAACGTCTACCCCAAGTATGGACTCATCACCAGGAGAAATCACTTGCTAGGGATGCAATGATGGAATTCGGTATAAACAGTTTATTGAAATGAGATAATAGGAGAAATTGATGGAAATAGTTTATCGGGGAGAGTATGAGGAAGGTTAGTATAAATATTTATTTGAACAGGAAGAGGGAAGCGGTGTGAATATTTTATGAGGCATAGGATGACGGAGGTTGATATGGTTTATTGGGATGAGATGATGATGGAAGTCGTGTAAATATTTATTGGGGTGAGATGATGGAAGTCGCCATAAATAGTTTATCAGAGGGGGCAGATGATGATGGAGGTTGCTGTAAATAGTTTATTAAGGGTGGGGTGATGGAAGTTGGAATAAATAGTTTATTGGAAACAGTGGCACAGACTTGGCAAGCTTCAGCTCTCAGGGAACTGTGTGTTGACCTTTAGCGTTTTATCTGACAAGTCACGTTATCTCCACAACTATGTCCACCTGACGTGGGCAGGAATGCTGGACGTGTCCTGGCTTCGGCCCAGATCAAAATGTTACCCTCGTTTTTTCACTTTCTCTCTGATCCGGCTAAAGGGACATCTTTATACACATTTCCTGATAGTTTATTAGAATTACATTCCTGCTTATTTTTCAGGCCGGGCTGTTTATTTTCATTACGCGGATGATAAACATGATTGTCAAAATCTTACATTCATGTATGTCCCCGGTGGTGCCCAACGGCTGTGAGGCAAAAGGCACTTACTGGCTAAGTGGATGGGCTGAAGTGTTTCGGAAAGGCAGCTTTCACTTAAGGGAGGGGATATGCACCGATCAGCATTCCCCAAAGTCTGCTCTGTTGACACGCCAGTAATCACCCCGCCCTCTCGGACACTCACAACATGCCAGCGCCTTAAACATTCTCGTAAATCTTGCAGTAAAGAAACCTACGACGCTTTGTTTAACCCTGGGATTTCCAAACTTACTGGAAAGCAGGTATTTCTTTCAGGAATCCAGTTGGAAGACCTGCCTGAAACAAGTCATATAAATTGTTGTCAATATCCCGATTTTTATGGGTTAATTAATAAATGCGGTCCTGGTGATGTGAGTACCTGGAAGGTATTTATTTTTAAAGAAGGCAGCAAAAATATAAATATTAAGTGTCTGTACATCATTCACGCATGAAATGAATGAGTTGCCATTCAGAAGACTTTTCTAGATTTAAGTTTGCGTTTTCTGTTTTTTTTTCCACGACTGAAACAGAGTCTGCTTCAGGAATCTTTTCAGTTTGAATTTAATAAGTGCCACATGAAGATATTGAGGGATCACAATGTTTAGAATATTCTTGAATTTATTTTGCAAATGGGAGGAAAAACAAAGCAAGCCTCCGACTCTGAAAGGAAAGGTTTGGAAGCAAAGAGTGATTTGTAGCAGAATAGAGGTAGCTGATCTTTTACTTCGACTGGAAGATACTCTTTGGGTTGTTTGTGACGACTGTCTTGGGGCTCAGTCTTGCCAATTTCTTTAGGAGGCTAAGAGGACTCATGTTCCCAAGGAACAGTCTGTCTAGTGGAGAAGCGACGTGTGCCAATAGTAAGATCAATAAGATATGCTTAGAAACAGCTAGAAGAAGTGCCTCATGTTAGACCACTGCCTCGGATATACCCAATGCACCTGCAGTATCTCGATGGTGATTAGAGCATGCCTCGTAACCCAACAGAGTTAGGGAGTTGCATGAAGTTGGAAATCTGATGGACACCATCCCCTTAACATAGGACCTACCCTTTTGTTAATTGCTTATGAAGCTCCACAAGCTTGTTCTGCAAAATAAAGCTCTGGCAGCTGCTCTGAAGCCAGTAGTTCTCCAAACACTTACTCTGTCCATTAATTCCCGCTCCCCCCTCATTTCAGAATGCTAGCTCCTGGGCTCCTGTGAAATCACACTTGTGTCTTGCTGAAAGAGCGTTGCACTACAGAAAAAAATAATACGAATTCAGTTCCCCGGGTCATCACGTTTCTTAACCTGTCTGGACCCCAGAGCATCGTGTAAACAGCTGAAGCCAAGCTAGGCCGTCATTATTACCCATCGAATGAGATGCTAAAATGCAATAAATTAAAATATTAATATGTAGAAAATGTTTACATTACGATGAACTGTATTTTAAATACTTTTCATAAGTCACGTGAACTTGATAATGAATCCAAACTGATTTCCTTTGCAAGCTGTCCTTGGGAAGACCACCTCTGGCATCTTTCACGGGTACGGGTAGCTGGCACCTTCTTGTGAAAGGTAAATTAATGTGGCTTTAGATTCAGAATCCAGTCGGCTCTCTGAGTGCTCTTCCTGGCTTGTGTTTACTCCGTTAAGACACATTTTACAATTGCCCAGCTGCTCGGGTGAGGAGCACATCCAATGGACGCCCAGGACCCATTCCTATTTCCAGCTGGTTCTACCCTTCCTATTTCCAGCTTAGTTGACCAATTGTTGACGTCGCTGATAGGCTGGGTGACCTAAAAAAATCAACTTACACAGGCATTTTGTTGGTGCCCTCTCTTCTTAATGGCATTCTCTTCTTTTCTACCCCCTCCACATTCATTGTTTATTGGATACTTTGTATCTGCACGGTTGATTGCATGACTATCTTACGATTTGACACAAATGTTATGGAAATAATTAATATTTTATATCAACTTAGCTGAATGTAGGGGAACCAGAAATGTGTACTCAAAGTAGGAGCCATGCCAGGCTGGAGTTGGGTTTCTTCATAGTTTTATACCTGGGATGTCCTGTGTTTGCTGGACAATCGGAAGACCATAGGAAAGATGTCGTCCTAGCTGGCCTGTGCCTATAATCCCAGCACTCTGGGAGGCTGAGGCAGGAGGATCACTTGAGGCCAGGAGTTAGAGGCCAGCCTGAACAAGATAGTAAGACCTTGTCTCTACAAAAAAGCATATATATATCTGGATGTGGTGGTGTGTACCTGTAGGACAGCTACTTGGGAGGCTGAGGAAGGAGGATCAATTGAGCCCCAGATTTTGGGGCTCTTTCAAGGCTCTTGCAAACTCTGATGATGCCACTGCATTCTAGCCAGGACAACAGAGAAAGCCCTTCTCTCACGAAAAAATAAAAAGACACTATCACAGATACACTCTAGTGTTTGAACTCCCAAATGATTATTTTAACCTGTTTGAAAATGCACTGTTAGATTTTTTTTTGCAGTTCTAGTAGCCCAGTTTGAGGTGACGGCACCCACTTTCCTTTTGAAACTCAATATCACAAATTTACTTTATATAGTATTACCCGGTAATTCCTTCCCCTTCTTTGTCTTCCTTTATAAAACCATCTTATACTTTTTCAAAGTTTGCCTGGGAGCCTTTCTGCTCTTTGGTATATTATTGAAGGTACTGTGGTTTTTCAGTGTGTTCCTTTCCTGGTGACTTTAATTTTAATCATTCTATTCTGTTTTGCTATCTATTGAATAATGGATGCTATCTTGAGACCTACTATAGGTACGATAATAGGGCTTGGGTGACTATTTTTTCTGGACTATCTTTTGCCCCCTTCTGCTACTTTTTTTTTTTTTGAGACAGAGCCTTAAGCTGTCACCCTGGGTAGAGTGCTGTGGCATCATAGCTCACAGCAACCTCCAACTCTTGGGCTCATTCAAGTCTCCTGCCTCTGCCTCCCAAGTAGCTGGGACCACAGGCGCCCGCCACAGCAGCTGGCCATTTTTTGGTTGCAACGATCATTGTTGTTTGGTGGGCCCAGGTTGGATTCGAACCAGCCACCTTAGGCGTATGTGGCTGGCGCTTTAGCCACTTGAGCCACAGGTGCCGAGCCCCTTCTGTTACTTTTTAAACTTTTGCTGTATCCTTATGTTCTTGAGATGACCTCTGAAAGCTATACATAATAAGGTGTTTTAGAATTAAATCTCAGAGTCTCTGCTTTAACAGTTGAACTGAGTCTATTCACATTTATTTATTTTTTTTTTTTATGGCCGGGGCTGAGTTTGAACCCGCCACCCTCGGCATATGGGGCCGGTGCCAACTCCTTGAGCCACAGGCGCCGCCCTACTTACATTTATCCTTTGAAGTTTGACTTCTCCCACCTTAACTGCCACTTTCCCCTGACCCTGAATTTTCTATACATCCTTTTCTCCTCTCCAGAGTTATTTTTTTATTGTTTGTGAATTTTGATTTACGTCATTTCATTTGCCTTTCTGTTGGTCTGGGGGCTTGCCTTCTGTTTCAGTCCTAGGTAGTCGTAGTCACCCTTCAAGTTTTTAATATTTACATACAGAGTTTAAATTCAGTCTCTATCTCTACCCTCCTATCAAATATCAAAAGAAATGCAGAATATTGAAATTCCAAGCTCCCTCTTGGCAACTTTTAAGTTCTTTCTCCCTTTTCCTCATGGTCTGGTTTTCTGTTCTGTGATTCTCCAAATCAGGTATTTCTACCTTTGTTTTATAAAACAACTAATACCTGGGGGCAGCACCTGTAGCTCAAAGGAGTAGGGTGCTGGACCCATATGCAGGGGGATGGCGGTTTCAATCCCAGCCCCGGCCCAAAACTGCAAAAAAAAAAAAAAAAAGATATCTGTTTAGATTTAACTGCATTTACTAATTATTTTATCTCAGCAGTCTTGACCACTTCTCTGTTGTTCCAATTGGAGTGATTCTCCTTCTTTCTGAAGTAAGCGCTTTTCTTTGTCTAAAACTGGCTTTATTTCACTTGTTTTTCTTCAGTAACAATTAGAGTATTTTGGCGACAGGTAAAGGCAGCGTTCTAAGTCGACAGTAATTTTCTGGCAGGATCCTGACTGCACTCTGGGCTCCCCACTTCTGCCTTCATGTTATTGCTGCCGAGAAGGCTTCGTCAGCCTAATTATTGATTTTTGTAAGTAAAGGCTCCCTCTCCACCCCCGGCTGTTTTTAATACCATCTCTAGAACTTTCCTAATTTGCCCAGCCCTATATCACGGCGGAGTGTAAATGTCTTCCTAACTTATCTAGTTTGTGAAGTATTGAGGTTTCTGAATCCCAAGAGTCATGGATTTCATAAACCGCAGCTTTCCCAAGTCCAGTTCCTCCCTTCCTGTGTTGCTGGGTCTTGTTTCTTTGTTTTCTTAGGATTCGAGCTGTGTCAGAACTTGGTTTTCTGTCCTTGCTGTCTTCCCTGACTTTATTTACCCTTTTTGTCTCTGTGTATTACTTATCAGATATAATTTTTAATACACCAATAATTTTCTCCACCTCCGTCTAGTCTTTGGTAGTTTTTAACGTAAATCTCAATACGTAGTTACATATGTTCTGTTTCATCTTTTATTTATTTTTTGCCAAACCTACTTTGCCTTTTGTTTTTTTTAATCCTGGTTTTTATGCGGGTTCCCTGTTCACGCCATCTGTTTTCTGCTATGTTTCTGTAAACATTTTTTACGTATCTGCATTACGTTGCATGTTTGAGCATTCTTGGTGCCTGCTCACCTCGTGTGGCTCCTGATTTGGGGTCTGCGTGTCTGTCCGGACGAGCTTCCTCCGTGAGAACCCTTTCACCTGTTGCCAGGCTGCATTGCTCCGAGATAGGAACCACTTTCCATGTTCTAGAGACCCTGTGTGCCACCAACCTGGGACATTTCAGTCAACTTATTGTCTTGTATCTTCTTAAATCGTGCAGCCAATAGAAGCCACAACCCTGAATCCCTTGCAAGGACAGTTCTGTAATTGTGAGTTTTCAGGACAGACATTTTCCCAGCCTGAATTTCACACCCCACGGGGACATTTCATTCCCCTGTGGTTCCCTTATCTTTGCAGGTGGGTATTTTTTTCTTCATCTCACTTGCAATGAGTGGGGTGCACTTTCTAGTTCGTGGTTGGTAGCGGATGCTACCATCCTGACTCTATGCTGAGTATAAGATCAAGGTCTCAGTAGCTCTCCATCCTGGGAATAACTGGTCCCTTTAGAGTCAGTCTGAGTCCTCTGAATATTCTATTTCCCTGGCTTATATATATTTACACCCCTATCAGTTACGACTGTTTTCTTATGCTCAGCTGTGCATTGGGAAGAACATTGCACTTTTTTCCGGAACATCTATGTCTTCCTTAGTGGGGATGCTGTTCCGGCATAACTCTCTGCCTCACTGGTAGAAGCACAAACCCTATAGTTTTATAGGGTTTTCATTCATTCCACCGGGATCTCCCATTCCCCTTCTCCCCTGAACCATCCCAGTGGCTTTGCCATAAGCCTCTGACTCAAGACGGACCCTGCCCCCCGCACCACCTATCTATTGGTGATGATTCAGTGAGGTTAATCTTATTCAAGTGACTGATTTACGTCCCCCGTCTGTGCTCCAGGCCCTGTGTACGCTCCCCTTGTCCAAATATATGTATCAATTCCTCCTGGCTTTCTAGACATTTTGCAGTTTTCTTGTCGCTGCTCTTAGAAACATATGCAGATTCTTACCCAGTATGTAGACACCCCTGTTGGCAGGTTTAAGCCAGGTCTCTCCTTTTCTCCTATAAATTGACTTCTCTCCTTTATTTTGAGGTCAACCCTGGTCATTCTGCAAATTCCCCCCTTGTATATGAGCCCTTTAGTGCCGACCCTCAGAAAACTACGCGGCCTTTGTTGTAATTGCCTTGAAGTAGCAGGTAAACACGCTCAGAGTTTTATAGCTGCTTGTTTTATGGGCACTCACTTTGTCTCCCCCAGTTACTTTTAATTGTAACAAAGGATTTTTAAAAATGATCCATTAATCCCACAGTGCCTGGCATAATGCTCATTGTGCTTAATAGAATAGCTGCGTAATACATGCTTTTAAAGTGGTCGATTTAAAGTAAATGTAAACTAATGTTCCTTTACTTACAGGGTTTTTTTTTTTTTCCTTTCTTTGAATTAAGAACATGGCATTATTCAGTTACTAAGGATGCTGCCTAGTGGGACTGGGGATCAGTTAATGAGGACACTGCCTGGAGGGACTGGGGATCAGTTAATAAGGACACTGCCAGGTAGGAATGAAGATCAGTTAAAAAGGACACTGCCTGGAGGGACTGGGGATCAGTTAAAAAGGACACTGCCTGGTAGGAATGGGGATCAGTTAATAAGGACACTGCCTGGTAGGACTGGGAATCAGTTAATAAGGATGCTGCCTGGTGGGACTGGGGATCAGTTAATAAGGATGCTGCCTGTGGGACTGGGCATCCATTCCTAGAGGGGGTAAAATCTGCCCAGGTCCCCAGATCCATCCATCCCTACTTCTCCCTGAGACCCTGACTATTTCTCTCCATGTCCCTGGTGCTTGGCAAGCCTGTGGCTTTTATTTAACATGATAAATATTCATCAAGCATATGGCTGGATCATCCGTTCCAGGACTCCAGAGACACGGTCACCACACCGACACTGCTTCTTTCTAGAGCACCGTCACCATGGGGGCTGCCCCCCTCTTTCCACTGGTCTCAGTCACTCCATCAGCTCTCTCCGTCCAGTCATAGATGGTACCCAGTTCAAGACCAGAAAGACCGAGAAAAATCGTCTCAACTTAAATTTTACATCTTCTCCTTTTCTGCAGCCAGATCTGGCTGTAGACCAGTTAATCGAAGTATCTGAGGAAGGAGGTGGGACTTTCCTTTTTCCGCCTCTCCTTCTCTATTTGGTGGATAATCTTTCTTTTCTTTAATACAGAATCTACAGGGAAGGAAGGGCCTCAGGAGGTTCTTACTTGGCAGATATTTTAACATTTTCATATCTTGCTTTTGGGGATTTGTTGAGCCTCAAGAATGAAATTTTCTTTTTTGCACTCATTTGTCAGTTATTTCCTCACTGGGACCTCTCATGGCAAAGGCAGCATGGGTCTGTCTTTAGGGTGAAATCCTGAAGCCCTCAGGTCCTGCTCCTGGAGCTGGGGGTTGTGCAGGGAGGCTGGTTGTGCAGGAGTTCCATGTGGGCACCTGGAGTGTTAAGTGACTTCCAGCCAACCTGACGCCACAGGTGTGCATCTATCCGTCTGTCCTCTGTGGCCCTCCATATACTTTTGCCCTGATGAAGGAGGGAAGTGAGATAAATTCCCAGACGTGGCCTGGTGCTTTGTACCACCAGGCAGTTCCTCATTCTCAGCAGAGGGCCAGCTATTTCCACTTTTAGAGGATATACGTCAAGCATTTGGGGAAACAGCACAGAGGAGGTTGAAGGGGCAATATCATGTTAACGTTGAAACTTCTTTCACAGCTCACAGCAACCTCAACCTCTTGGGCTCAAGTGATCCTCCTGCCTCAGCCTCCTGAACAGCTGGTACTACAGGCACCTGCTACAATGCTCCACTAATGTTGAAATTTCTTAGACTCATTACAGTAGCTATGATAACACGTAAAAACATGAATAAAAGACCGACTAACACAAGAGGAAAAATGAGACACAGCCCTCCACGTTCATAGAATTGGGCCCCATCTTTAACTTTGTAGAGGAAAAATAAAGCCCATTTATTCATTAGGAGAAGCAGAGATTGTTCTAGAACATAAGGAAGGATTTTTATTTTTTTTTGAGACAGACCCTCAAGCTATTCCCCTGGGTAGAGTGCTGTGGCTTCACAGCTCACGGCAACCTCCAACTCCTGGGCTCAAAGGAGTCTCCTGACTCTGCCTCCCAAGTAGCTGAGACCACAGGTGTCCACCACAATGCCTGCCTATTTTTTGGTTGCAGCCATCATTGTTGTTTGGAAGCCTGGGCTGGATTTCAACCCGCCACCTTAGGTGTACATGGCTGGCACCTTAGCCATTTAAGCCACAGGTGCCATGTTCGATTTTTTTTTTTTTAAAGATGAGTTTTAATATAGTGATGCTGAAAGTTAGACTGGTCAACATTAGCCACCACACCCTTACCACATATTCAAGGGCAGGGTTTAAGGACGGGTTTGTGTGACATCCTTCAACACAAGCAGACGACCTGGTTTCTACCCTGAACTCCACTGCCATTTGGTGACGGCCCAAACAAGCAAACAATAAAATTAAAAAGAAAAACATTTCCCATGTTGTCCAAATCAGAGAATTCACACAATTAGTTGATGTTTGGGAAATGTATAAGGTAAGTAAACTGTTAGTCCTCATTGAGATAATTCTTCAGACTGGGCTTTGTGAGAACTTGGATCGGATAGAGCACGGAATTTCTTTTTTTCTTTGTGTGATAAGCAAAGCAATTACAACCAGCTTATTGCTAGTATTGATAGAAAGAGGATCTATGCACTTCCAGGATCACAAAACACAGAGCATTGCCCACACAACAGACTTAAGGGAGATGAATTTGAGAGGTGAAAGAAGGAGGGCCCAGCACTTATCCAAAAATAAGAAAAAATACATCAGCAATGGCCATATCGTTAGGAAAGAGAGAGACTCTGAGTGTGTGTGTGTATAGGATTACTTGGTTTTCAGCCCTGAAGCAGAGCCAAGAAAATAATGCACGATCTGACTTTTATTACAAGAAGTTATTCAGTCCATGCCATTTCTCAGAATCTCTTTGGCCTCATGGTTTGCCAACTTTTACCAGCAGAAATCAAATATCCTAACTGCTTCCCCTCAAGAGAGCCTCAGCAAAACCGAGGTGCTGAAATCTCACCATCTAGTTGCGGGTGGTTGCTAGGAAGCCCCTAGGAGATCCCACAGGAGAAAAGTGGCTGGTCATAAACCCGTCTCCTCCATAGGTGAGCCTGTCGTCACGGTGGGGGTGTCAGAAATGGTAAATGAAGACTTTCTGGGTAGCCACAGGAAGGAAAAAGGACATGGTCTCTTTGCAGTGAGACTGGACACTTTGCTTTTTCTTAGAGCAAAAATGCCATCGGATGTTGGAGGCTAAAGACTTCATGTGAATGGCAATGCCTCCCATCACAAAACAAATATAGAAGAGGTGGATGCCACACTCCAACAGAACAAGGAAAGAAGGTTTACTTTGTCCGAAATTACAAGCACAATTAGGATTTCTCATTCAATGATGTCAGGAACAGGACATGATTCATGGATGTGTGTAAACCATACCTATCTCCTTACAGGTTGATCTGAATATTATGTCTCCGACTTGAAGACAGTTATCCTTAAACCTCTTGACCGGGGCTGTGTAAATTACCAGAGCAATTGTTCTAAATTCAAGACACACAAATAGGGCAAATACTGAAATATACCCACGTTCTACATTTATGCATCAACCAACCATGAATGATGATGGTAGCTGATTGTATTAGTGCTCACCGTCAGGCACACCTATTTTATACACACAATAAGTAATAATTCCACTCTCAAAAGCTCTGAATTTTCCTTGCTGCAATTCAAAAAAGGCGTTTCTCAATGCAAAGAAACATGAAATAATCGAACGTATATTTTCACTACATAAATAGAAGGAAGTGCCCCAATGTTAAACACACACATAGAATTAGAGGTGGTTTGGGGGGGAATTCCTTTTGCCAGGGACTATGATACCGGGAGCAGTGTTGGAATTTTTCAGAAATCATTAACAACTCTTGGTACGTTTCCAAATAAATACACTACAATTTCCCCTTTAATTACTTGGCAGCTGTTTCCTGGAAAGTTCAAATGTCTTCTGAAACTGTGCAAAAGGAAAAAAAAAGCATCTTTGGGTTAAAATATAAACTGGACTTAATTTATAGATTCAGACTCAGATAATTTTTGAGAGGCTTTATGTATAAAGTGACGGCTAGCAGGACATTTCTGAGTTGTATGGGAAATGGTACAATTCTTTTTGTTCTCTTTTCTTTCACTGTTATGTACATTGCTTTTTTTGGTTTTATTATTTGTTTATTTGTGCAGTTTTTGGCCAGGGCTGGGTTTGATCCCACCACCTCTGGTATATGGGGCTGGCACCCTACTCCTTTAAGCCACAGGCACCACCCTGTTTTTTGTTTTTTTAATCATTTTTGGCACCTGGCTACTAAATGCCAGTAGTGATGCTAAATTAGTATCGTAACGCTTACAATGCATGAAAAAGTGAACTCAGAAAATCCCATAATGTCCCCCAAAGGTAAGCAGAACCACCATTAAAAAATTACCAATCTTTATAATTTATCCACGATTGGGGGGTCACAGTATAGGCACACCTCTTCGGGGTGGGACACAATTATAAGAGGGACTTTATCTAACAACTGCAATCAGTGTAACCTAATTCTTTGTACCCTCAATAAATCCCAATTTAAAAAAAATCTATTGATGGACTTCAGATACTGTGAAGCTCTGAAATTTTATGCAAAATGTTGCCTATAGCTCAATACCTTTGAGGCGTTTCTCAACTCACGATTACCCTCCCACCACCACCGAAGGTTCAAAACCATTCATCTGGAGAATTCCATCACACTCCTGGCATTTTCCGACCCTCTTTATTTTTTTAAACTGGGCAGCCACACTTTTGGCGTGCATGGAGCACTTCTTGCCTGTTCAGAATGTGCATGTCTCTACCTGCTGCCTCAGCCACCTGCTGCATTCAGCCTTCATGGTAACTTTTTTCTTTTGTAGCTAACGATGCCTTTATTTGCATTGCTTTAAAGTAAGCCGGGATAGACTGCACTGTGACATAGTAACTGCTGCCTACATGACCTTCCCTTACAGTATGTTCAGGGCATATATGATGTCTGGAGCTATCCCTTAAATGCACGGTTACAAGACAAACACTGGAGCAGCATAACCTCTGGTCCTGACCCTGCCCAGGTCCAAAGGAATTAGCCATTCAGAGTATCCTTTAAGGACGGCGGCTGGGTGCTCACTGATAAAGCAAGTGGACCTGGAACGGGAAGGTAGATTCTGCAGAGTCCTGATTCCTCACGACAATGTCAGTGCTATTGCCCATCTGCTGGACCAGTCAGCGGAGTCCCAGTCAACACCACTGCCCAAAACAGAGACTGTGTATAAATTATCGGGCTAAGGCTCAGCAAGGCAGTCGGGCATTGTATGTTATGAACAAGGACAACTATGAGCTTGTGGGGGGTGGGGAGGGAGTTAGCAGTTCAGTGTTAATATATTTAAATACCTGTCTGCATCCTCCTATCGTAATAGCTTTGCAATTTATGCTGTTATTTCCACTTTATTTATTTATCATTACAGTGATAATTGGAAATTAATTTCCCTCCCTTTTGATTTCAAATTTTCCCATGCACATGCTCAAACTGAAGTGATGGCTGTTAGTATGTTACGTTTGTGAGCAGAAGAAGGTCACCTTCTCAAGCAGATGGATGACATCATTTTTCTACTCATAACATCAAAAAATTGATAGGGAATATCAATTAAGCTAATTCTAATAACAGAGAATCTTTTTGTCCCTTTCAGTCAGCTCACAGAATAAAAGTGGAGTTTTGCAAGTTTCTGATGCTGTCGTTGAAACACTTTGCTTATTGTGAGTGCTGACCCATCACGGTAGATGGAATTATTCATCTGGTTGTTATAATCTGATACAAATTTTATAAAAGCGCACCTCTTGGCAAAAACAAAGTCTCAGTCAAAGCTACTGAATCAGACAGGTACTTGAGAGTAATTGTGGCCCGCAAATCATTCATAATTGCAACAGGCTAAATTGTACTGTCAAGATGTATCAAAATCAAAGGCGCCGTTGTATTGCAAGTGTATATATTAATATTGGTTAGTGTATCAAAACCAAAGCTGTCATTGTATTGCAAATGTATATGTTCATATATACACAATATATAATTAGGGTAGCAGTTATCAACTTGTGGTTTTCACACCCTTGTGGCCCCTAAGACTCCAAGAAGGCTTTTGAAACAGGAGGTCAAATCAATTTTTATAACATCCTGGTATCACGTTCCTGTTCCCCAATCATGACACAGGCACTTCAGGGGAGAAGCAATGATGTCTGGTTCCTGAGAACAGGTGGAAGGGTGGCACCAAAAGGTACACATCGTCCTTGTGTTTTGGGGCACCAGCAAGACTCAAAAAAACAAAACAAAATAAAACAAAAAGTGGGAGGAAGGCAGCTTCACTTAAGAAAGACCTTGAAACCATTCAAATTATTGCTTTTATTCAGTGTCATCTGTTCTGTATATGCCTCTTTAGTGACAAGCAGGAGGGAATGAGAAGTATTAGCCCAGTGCACCTGCGGCTTACTAAATTTTACTGGTTGTCTTGGGGAACACAGCAAGTGTGCTGTTAGCTTTGACTGCAACCCACGTAGCTGCCTTGTCCATGCAAGAACCAAAGTATTTCAAGGAATGTCTAAGGGTCCATCTGTGCAAATTCAGAATGCAACAAAGTGAGCCTTTCATGTGAAGAAAAAGTTAGATTCTGGGGAAAACATCTATCTCAGTGGTTCTCAACCTGTGGGTCATGACCCCTTTGGGGATCGAACAACCCTTTCACGGGGGTCACCCAAGCCCATCCTGCATATCAGATATTTACCTTACAATTCATAACAATATCAAAATTACAGTTATGAAGTAGCAATGAAAATGATTTTATGGTTGGGGGTCACCACAACGTGAGGAACTGTATTAAAGGGTTGCGGCATTAGGAAGGTTGAGAACCACTGGTCTATCTGCTCCCAAGAACTCCTCTTTTTTTCAGATTAGATTGCTGGTGTCATTAACAAATATGTCCTTTTGGCTAAATGAAATGTGTCAGCTTGTTGGAAACTCACATAAATCAATCAACTAACGTTTTCCAAATTTGTGATGATAAAAAAGGTATGTGAATAGAAAGAAAACAAAATAGGAACAAACCAGTGGAACAGAGAGCAATGCTTCTTCCATAAGAAAATACAAAAATTGGGGGCAGCACCTGTGGCTCGGTGGGTAGGGCGCCGGCCCCATATACCCAGGGTGCCAGGTTCAAACCTGGCCCCAGCCAACCTGCAACAAAAAAATAGCCAGGTGCTGTGGTGGGTGCCTGTGGTCCCAGCTACTTGGAAAGCTGAGGCAAGAGAATCATCTAAGCCCAGGAGCTTGAGGTTGCTGTGAGCTATGACACCAAGGCACTCTACCAAAGACGATAAAGTGAGACTCTGTCTCTCAAAAAAAAAAAAAAAAAAAAAAAAAAAAGAAAGAAAGAAAGAAAGAAAAATACAAAAATTTCATGAATGTTATTTTGGATTCCTCCCTGCAAACAAACTTATAATGATTACTACATTATTGGAAAAGTCTGCTAAAATATTCCTCTTCTGATCAGAGAGGGTCATCCCACTAAAGACTTTTCTCCCTAATCAGCAATCTCTGGGACAGGGATTTTCAAATGAGGTGCCATGACAGGATCTTAGGAGTGCTGGGAAAAATTTTGAAGATCATTATTTATTTCAAAAGAGGTTCAAAGCACAGTAAGTATATGTACATTAATTAATATAATTTTAATTAAGATATATTTTAATTATAATAAAGATATATTTTTTAATTAAAATATATTTTTGATTAAAAGATATATTTTTAAATTTCACATTAATGTAATTAGGTGACAATGTTTGCATTTGTTAGGTAGAGTCCTTGTTGTAGCTTTGCCCCTCAGCCAGGAGGGGTGCTGCAGAGCCCTATGCCTGTTAAGTAGGACCAGGTCCATCCCATTCCCTCCTCTCCTCTCTCCCCTCCCCTAATTTGAATACAATTGAGTTTTCCCTTTGTGTTTACATATATTAGTTCATCCACTGGCTTCATATTAGTATTGAGTACATTGGATACTTGCTTTTCCATTCTTATGATACTTTACTAAGAAGTATGTCCTTGAACTCCATTCAGGTTAAAACAAAAGATGTAAAGTCTCCATCTTTTTTAATGGCTGAATAGTATTTCATGGTTTTACATACCACTGTTAATCCATTTTGGGGTTGGTGGGCATTTAAGTTGTTTCCACAACTTGGCGATTGTAAATTGAGCTGCGATAAACAATCTAGTGCAAATGTCCTTATGGTAAAATGATTTTTTTTCTTCTGGGTAGATGCCCAGTAGTGGGACTGCAGGATCACATGGGAGGTCTAATTTGAGTTCTTTGAGGGTTCTCCATACTTCCTTCAAAAGAAGCTGTATTAGTTTGTGATCCACCAATGGTATAAAAGTGTTCCTCCTTCTCCACATCCACACCAGTATCTGCAGCCTCAGGACTTAAGTACATTCTTTCCTTTACTCTTTTTTTTATTAAAACAATTTAAGTGTGCCGTGGAAGTTTAAGTTTTGGTTGAACTGTACCATGAGATTAAAAAAAAAAAAAGGTTGAAAAATGTTGTAGAATCTTTTTGTTACTGCTGTGCCATTATCAGACTTCTCAAGGGCTAGTACTTAAAAAAATGATGAAAACTTGAAAAGTATGTAATTAAAAGAGAATAAGCATAAGCAGTTTCTGCACCCTTCCTGAGTGATAAGGTGTCTCTTTCGGGATCTTCCAGCTAGAGGTACCCTGTGTCCTCTCTTCCTGGGCCAACCTGCTCCCCAGTTTGGCCTCATTGCATTTGGGCTGAGGGAACTCAAAGAGTAAACCATAGTTAGCACACCAGTGGTTTGGTGGGACTTGGCATTCTGGTGATCCTCTTCAATCTGCCTGCTTCCATTTGGTTTTTGCTGTTATTGGTTGTCAAGTTTTAGTTTCACTGCAAAGTCAACCGTGAAGTACAGAGAGTTCTCATATGCCCCCTTCTCTGACAGACCTGCACCTGTCGTGACGCACTGCCATCGACACCCTGCAAAAGCATTTGCCAGGAATCATTAACGTGCAGTCCTACAACTCTGGGAGGCTGAAGCAAGTGGACTGCTTGAGCTCAGGAATTTGAGACCAGCCTGAGCAAGAGTGAGATCCCATCTGTAAAAAACAACCAGCTGTGGGGGTGGGTATACCTGTAGTCCCAGCTACTTAGGAGGCTGAGGCAGGAGGATGGCTTGAGCCCAAGACTTAACCATCCCGCTAAAGATGAACTATGACACCATGGCTCTCTACCCAGTGTGACAGAGCAACAGTCTGTCTAAATAAATAAATAAATAAAATTATGAAGTGGCACTGATAGGCCCTTGTCCCCCACAGTGCACAGTTTGCTTATATGAGGGCTCACGTGAGTTTACATTAGAGTTCATTTACCTTGCACATTCTCTTGGTCTGGATAAATGCACATTGGTATTTTTCCACAATTATAAGACTATAGAGGAGAGGTTCCCAGCCCTGGAATCCTCCCTGCTCCACGTCCCTTTCTTCCGCTTCTTTGGACAAAGCACTGATCCTTTCACTGTGTACGGGGGTTTTCCTTTTCCAGAGTGTCCTACACTTGAAATGATGCAGTCTGTCGCCTTCTCACGCTGGCTTTCTTTTTTTTTTTTTTCTGCTTAGTGATAACACATTTAAGGCTACTCCGTATCTTTTTCATGGATTGATAGCTCATTTCGTTTTAGGGAGGAATAACATTTCAGTGAGTGGATGTGCCCGCAGTTTATTCCTCTGCTCACCTGTGGAAACTACATCTTGGTGGCTTCCAAGATTTGGCAGTTATGAATAAAGCTGCTATAAACAATGATGTACAGGTTTTGTGTGGACATAACTCTTTGACTCATTTTGGGTAGCTTCTTAGGAGAGGACGCAGTAGCTGGATTGCACGGTAAGAGAATGTTGGGTTTTGTAGAAAGCTTCCAAACTCTTCCCACCAGCTATAAATGAGGGTTCCTGCCATGCCAGGTCCTTGCCAGGATTTGAGTTTATCTGTGTTGTGAATTTTGGCCGTTCTAATATTGGCTATTTCATTTATAGAATCCTTAGTCTGTGTATGCAACTGGTCCCGGTTTCTTGAATTCTCACAGTGGGAAAGTCAAGACCAGGACGCCGTGGCCCCATCTGTGAACGGAACTGTGAATCATGCTAATTTTTATCTAGCAGTCCTAACCCCTAGATCTCAGACTGGGGCTATATTTGAAGATGGGTCTTTAAAGAGGTGATTGAGGATGGGGGAAGGGAGGGTGATTGGTGGGGTCACCTCTATGGTTTATCCTACAAGGGTACAAGTGAATCTTTCTAAAAGCAGAGTATGAATGTCTTAACTCAGTAACTAAGAAAATGACATGAAGGCTACATTAACCAGTTTGATGAGAGTATTTCAAAATGTATATGAAAACACCACACTGTACCCCATGATTGCATTAATGTACACAGTTATGATTTAATTAAAAAATCTTAAAAAAATAAAGAGGTGATTAGGGTGGGCCCTGATCCACCAGGACTGACGTCCTTATAAGTAGGGAGATGAGGCCACAGACACACACAGAGGGACGACCCCGTGAGGACACAGGGAGATGACAGCGTCTGCACACCCAGGAGAGAGGCCTCAGGAGGGACCAGCCTGAGACACCTGGATCTCGGACTTTAATCTTCCAAGACTTTGAGGGAATAAATTTCTGTTGTTAAGAAACCCCATGTGGGTGGTGATTTGCTGTGAGAGCCCAAATAGACTAATATTCCATTTTATCATGAACCAGAATGCAACAAGTGCTTTTTAAAATGATGTGTGCATGTCTCTCTGAGGGTGTATAGGAATGCTTTTTTTTTTGAGAATTTATATCACTTTATCATCCTACATCCAATAGCGTATAAATGCATCATAAATACGCAAGAATATATATCAGCAATTAAACTACCCTTCAAGTAAATACTCACCCTCACTCTCTAAGCTCCAGTGGCTGAGTCTGTGCTTCTCTAAACTGTTTGTTTAGCTAGTTGCCCCTTCAAAATCCCAGCTCCAAGAAAGCTTGGAGGAAGCAAAGAAATGCACTCCACCACCTTCACCCCCACCTGCTCTTGGTCTAGCTAACGTCCAAGGCCTGCCCCAATAGAGTCACTTTCGTTGGCTGGTTTGCTTGCTTTTTGTGTGATTCAAAGGCCGATGCAATATATTAAAAAGTCCATGCAAAGGGGTCATTCCTACACCTGCTCCCCATCATTCCCTCCCCCTCTGTCCAGTACTGATAACCATTATATTCATTTCTTACTTATCCTTGCAGGGTTTCTTGATGCAAATACAAGTAAAATCATACAGGAATGCTTTTTAATAGAATTAATTTGTAGCCCCAGAAATTCAGTAAAAATTCTTTCCCGGCAGTGTTTTTTTTTTTTTCCTTTAATTAAATCATAGTTGTGCACATTAATACTACCATGGGGTACAGTGTGTTGTTTCCATATACAATTTAAAATATTCTCATCCAATTGGCCAACATAACCTTCATTATAAAATGTGTAAAGTGATAAGTTTGTTTTGGGGGCTCTCCGTTTCTCTCAAGAGTTTTGGTTGAAGGGAGAAATTATTTGATCCCCTTAGCCAACGTCCTGCTAACATTTTCATTTACCACATCCAGATTTCTCTCCCTTGTTTTCTCTTTCATTATTTATAGAGTGTATCGAACATCTTTTCTTTGTGGTTCTCTTGCACGGGGGTTGCCCAAGAGGACATTAATCACTGATTAAAAATTTAAAATGCTGCTTTAATATTCAATAATATTAACAAAGTATTTAATCCATTATTGAGAATTAAGTCAATATTTCTTTCTCTCTTTTTTTAATGACTATCTGACAGCGATTGAGCCATATCCTCAGTCGTAAGGCTGTGCAACAGGACTGGTCTGTGGGCTTAACTGCTAATCTCTGTCTCCCATAATAGATGAGGCTGGGCAGTGCCGTCTGATAATTGGCAATTTACATAAAGCTGAGAGAGGAAAGTGACATTCACAGCCATAAAGCGGTTTGTGTCAACTGTGGGTTGTTTAAATGTCTCTCCTCCCATGATTATGGGCAAAGGTATGAAAGAAAGGAATTTCAGAATTTTCATCTTGAGTACCATCCTTTGTGTAAACAGACATTTTTTTTTTTTATTGTTGGGGATTCATTCAGGGCACACACAAGCAGGGCACATTGATTCCTCTCGGCGAAATCAGAGCGGCCCCAGAGAACATTGACTCTGAGCAATGAACGTTCAGATTTCTGTTGTTCTTGTTGTTTTGT
>CAUYTI010102334.1:0-106913 GCA_963575145.1 Galago senegalensis
AAAAAATAGCCGGGCATTGTGGCGGGCGCCTGTGGTCCCAGCTACTTGGGAGGCGGAGGCAGGAGACTCACTTGAGCCCAGGAGTTGGAGGTTGCTGTGAGCATGATGCCACGGTATTCTACCCAGGGGGACAGCTTGAGGCTCTGTCTCAAAAAAATAAATAAATAAATAAATAAAATAAAAAAATAAAAAGTGGGCAAGAGACAAGAAGAGAAACTTATTTTGCAAGGAGAGATTAATGGCCAACACACCCAAGAAAAAAATGCTTATCATCCCTCATCAACAGAGAAATGTAAATCAAAACCATGTTGACATATACCCGTAACTTAAACTCAGAGAGATTGGCTTACATCATAGTGTTCAAAAACAACAGATGCAGGTGTGGATGTGGAGAGAAAGGAATACTTATATACTGTAGATGGGACTGCAAACTGGTGTAGCCTCTATGGAAGGCAGTATGGAGATTCCTCAAAGACCTAAAACTAGACCTGCCATTTGATCTTGCAATCCCTTTGCTAGGTATTTACTCAAAGGAAGACAAAAGACATTCTATCATAGATTTATAAGATATTGCCTAATTGCCTTCCAAAGTGACTCTACCATTTTTGCATTCTGGTTATCAATATGTGAGTTTCTGTTGCTCCACATCCTATTGGCTATTTACATGTATTTTTCTCCTGTTTGTGATATGAGAGTTCTGGACAAGACTGAAGCAGGAGTAGTTTTTTTCCCCCAGCTGTAATAAGGTTGTGGAAAAGTCTTTTTATTGGATAGTATGCTTGTGTTGTAGAGTTATCTATGGACATATTTCACATGACTACTCTTTCATTCCTCTGTCACAGCTGTTAATACAAGGCATATTTTTTCATATCTTCACTTTGAGAAACTAATGGGATTTCTGAAAGTAAACCCATAGAAGTTTAGGATATACCCTAAAATTATGGCCCTAGGAGTATCTTGCTCTCATCTCATGCTAGGCTGCCTTCAGCCTTTTCTTTGAACTTCTGCTCCAGACAAGATCTAACCTGTGACTATCTAGATTTTGACTATCTTTCCAGATTTTGAGGCACTTATTTACCTGAAAACCTCAGTTTTTTTTGATTCCAGGAAAAGTTTCTGGCTTTCAGTTTGTTCAAATTTTTCTTATTATGAAGATGAAAGTGATGACTTCTAAGCTGTTTGTGTGTCAGAGCAAAAAGCAGGTCTCTAATTGTTATCTTTAAAGTCATATTTCCATGTCATTTTGTTGTTAAAGACTGCTGATCCTTTTATTGACCTCTTTTACCTACTAGTCTTTGCAGCCTTAATGTACACACACACGCGCGCGCACGCACACAAACATACAATATGTTTACCTGCAAAAAATTTAAATCAGATCATATTACTTCTGTTTCCACTTTTCAAGGGCTTCCCATTGTATTCATTATAAAGGTAAAAACCCACATCAAGATTTTTCAAAGCTCCATATATTTTTGATCTAATGCAACATGTTAAATATTTTGAATAGGGGAGACAAAAAGAAAAGTTGTTTAATAAATTTGGTAATATATTTTTAAGGTTTCAAATTGAGGTTTTCTTTGAGATTTGGACAAAATATTTTGAATTACACCTCAGGTGCTTTTAATTTGTTGTTGGTGGTGGTATTGTTGTGTTGATGGTGGCTGAGCTCATCTACATAAGAACATATGACTTTAATAAGAATTTAATCTTAGTACTATATTTGGTCTGGAGCAGGACTTCCTACTCCATTTGATGTGACTTCAGAGGTAAAACTATGTTTCCTCTATCTTCCAGCAAATGCAAACAAATACAGACTGTATGGCAGGGTATGTAGCAGACTTTATTCAAAATTTGAGGCCACATAGACATGTAGATTTTATCAATTTGAAGAAGAAAAAAAAATAGCACTTAGAGTTTTCATAGTTTGTCTATGACTCTCCGGCTATTTATCTATCCTTCTTGACTCTCAAGATGCTAAGGTGACCTTTTCTCTTTTATGGAGGATACTTATCAAGTATCTTTGAGATATTTGATAATCTGTTGTAAGTAATTAAGAACAATTTATCTTGACACACTCTTTTTAGTTCTTAACAACTGGTATTAAAATTCACTTTAATATGGATTGCCATCTACTCCAAGAAGCCCTTCCATTTTTAGAAGTAGGAAGTGAAAGAAGTTCCATTGTTCCCATTTCCAACACATAAAAGCAAATATGAAGTGAAGGACCCAGTTTAGGGAGTTAGTTTCTGAGTAACACAGACACTTCAGTTAAAATAAAAATGGTCATAGAGATTTTAGTTCTAAAACATACCCTTTTCTCCCTTAAAGTTGGATTGCCTGGGGATACATTTTTTTTTTAAATCTCTTCTATAAATATTGTCTGTACCTACTCTGCAGTTGTTTTATAGATGATAAGAACTTCAAATATACCATGTTGGTAAATATTTGTCAAAAATTAATTAAAAGGCAAGGAAAATAAGGTTGTGCATTTTTTGAATTTACACATATAAAGCAATTAGCATATAAACTCACAAAATTTAATCTGCCCATTCATGCTTATGACCTTTGGTAAGAAACTGTTAAAGGAAGTAAAAAGAAATGACAGAATAGTTAAGGAAACCCATATACATATGTACTGTATGCACTCATTCAAAATTAGTTCAGTATGCCCACATACTATGACAATCCCTGTTATAGGATCTGTGGTTATTACAGAAATAAATAATATGGGTAACCCACCTCAAAGGTTGACCACTATTCACCTTGAAACAGAGGCTTAAAAGCCCAAGAAAGAAATCTGGTTCTTGCCTTAGGCATTGATTGACTCAGAAACAATGATCCAAAAGTAAAACAATGTAAGTGGGCTTTGCTGTGCTTAAAAGAAAAAATCTTTAAAAATTTATGTCCCTGAACAAAATACATTTTTTATCCCCCAAATGCCTAATGATACATTCTAGACTAACACAATTTTGCTGAAAATCTCTCTCCCTAAAAAGTGCAAACATATTTTGAGGAAAAAATGTTTTTCATGATAGCTACAGTATATTAAAAATACTATTATTCTACATTCAAATATTTATTTGTGCTGATCAATAACTATCAATAACATGAATCAAAACACAGGAAAGCAACGGTTAAAATATTACACAAAAGTCAAAACTATTTTTGAAAAGATTATAGAAAAGCCTCTATTAGCTTGTATTAGGAGGGTTGCCTTAACAAAATACCACCCTGAGTGGTTCAAGCAACAGTCATTTATTTTCTCACAGTTCTGGGGACTGGAAGCATGAAAAAGTTGTGGGCTAATTTGGTTTCTTTTGAGGCCTCTCTTAGTTTGTGGATAGACTCCTTCCCACTGTGTTTATGAGGATTTCCTATTTGTGTGTGCTTTTCTCGGGCCCCTCAGTGTCCCAGTCTTCTTTATAAAGGACACCAATCATATAACTTAAGTGCTTCATCATATGTTTTATCTCCAAATACAATCACACTGTGAAATACAGGAAGTTAGAGCTTCATCGCCTGTGTCTAAGGGGAAACTAACGGTCTCCCTTCCCTCCCACTGCCAATTTTTTTCTTATATAAAAAAATCAGTAGGCTGCCACAAACTATATATCTGTGCAATTGATTAGTCTTTTAAAAATTGGTAGTTATAGCAATGTATATATATGTGTGTGTGTGTGTGTGTGTATATATATATATATATTTTTTTTTTGAGACAGAGTCTCACTGTGTTACCCTTTTAGAGTGCTGTGGTGTCACAGCTCACAGCAACCTCCAACTCCTGGGCTTAAGCAATTCTCTTGCCTCAGCCTCCCAAGTAGCTGGGACTACAGGTAGCAGCCACAGGTAGCAGCTAATTGTTGTTTAGCTGGCCCTGGCCAGGCTCAAACCTACCAGCCTCCATGTATATAGCCAGTGCCCTACTCACTGAGCTATGGGTGCCAACCAGCAATATATATTTATTGTCTCCTGGCCTATACCATTCCCCAAGTAGTTCATGGCTCCCCATTCAATACAGCATTGCTCTCAGTGTGCATTATAATTCTATGCCTATCTTCCCCTCCAGGACTCTCACTCAATAGCAATCAGCACTCTGCTTACTCATATTTGTGTCTCAGATCATAGCACAGAGACTTCTTTTAAGGTTTTCAACAAATGTGTGACTATGGTTTTAAAATTTCAGGCAATTCAAAGAAACTAAAGTAAGAATCATTTATTATGCTACTGTATGTTAACAATGTCTAGCACAGTGGTTAGCAAATCATGTCAGGTATATGTATGTGTACATATGTATGTACACATGTATACATGTGTGTTTCATTTATAGAAAAAACATGCCTGCTCTGCATCCAAGTTGTTAGTTTTAAGTTTCAAAACATTTAATGACAAAAGGAGGTAGGTTGTTGTGACCTGAGGATCTAGCTGCAGCACGGCAGACTGGGAATCAATCTATGCAGGATGCCAGACTGCTGGGGTCTGGGCAGACAAAGGGAGAAAAGACATTGGGAAATTCACACACACACACACACACACACACACACACACACACACACAGTGTTTTGACTGGTGAGAGATGACACTATATCAGCCCCTTGAGAGACTAACAGGTGCCATCTCAAGCAGAAAATTCAAGGCTTTTTATAGAGGAGTTTGGGGGCATATATACACAAGGCAAAATGTGAAAGGTAACAGTTTCATGTTTCAATTGAACAGGTAGTTCTTTGTTCCTGGAAGAAAGCTATCAGGCTGAAGGACAGGAATATTAAACTACACATCAAACAATCAAAGAAGGCTTTGGATAGGATTTCATGAGGGAAAATTACAGTCTACAGGTCGGGGTGGCTGCAGCTGTAGAGTATCTGCAGGGTGGTTATCTGCTACCTTCTGGCTTTATTTACCTTCTGTCTCTAAGCTGCTGATCTCTATCTGGACATTTTCCAAACTATTTTCTCATCTATTCCACTGGACGTTCCAACCCCTCTCACCACCTTAGGTGTGCATTGCAGTGGAGGGGCTGAGGCTTGGGGTCCTTTTCCCGCATGTGTCTTCAGATGTCAGCTGACTCTAGCTTTTATCTATAGTAACATGCAACTGCCTTCTGCAAGCTTTACTTTAACATTTTGTGACTTACTTCTCTCTGATCCTAGGACTGCTAGAGATTTACATACCCTGAATAATATTTTGTTTATTAGTACATTTAATTACTACAATTTTAGCAATATTATTTTATCAATTTAGGAATTATTATTAAGAAATATTGGCAGCACCCATACCTCAGCAGTTATGGTGTTGGCCACATACACCAAGGCTGGCGGGATTGAACCAAGCCTAGACCGGCTAAAACAACAATGACAACTGTAACACAAAAATAGCTGGGCATTGTGGTGGGCACCTGTTGTCCCAGCTACTTGGGAGGCCAAGGCAAGAGAATTGCTTAAGTAATTTGAGGTTTGCTATGATCTGTGATGCCACGGCACTCTACTCAGGGCAACAGCTTAAGACTTTGCCTCAAAAAAAAAAAGAAAGAAAGAAAAGAAATATTGCCATCAGAGCTATTGAGAATTTTAAATAAATTTTTGTTAAAAGTTTTATATGGATAATGAGAAAAACTCTTTCCCTTTTTTCATCCCACTATAGGCAACTGTTAACTGGATTACTCTGCACCCAGTTTGTGCTTTGGGGGAATATTTATTTTTTCCTATGAAAAGCAGTACATGATGAAGTAGATTTGTTTTTCATGTGGAATATTTTGATAAACACAGAAGAACAACTCATAATTAAATTGAATCTGGCATTGAACTAATGAATTAGTATATTTCATTAAAAAATTATAAATCTCTGACAACTCTCTTCTAGTTATATTTTTCATCTAAGATTCTTAATCACAAAACAAAGCAAGACAGTGAGTCATTTTTGATAAAGTTAATAACTAAACCTAAAAATCAAGGGGCACAACAAGAAGGAATACCGAGAGAGGATTAAAAGAGACAGTGTCAGTGGAATAGGTTTAAAAGAGTAAGAACTCAAGAGAACAGAATATTTAGTCAATAGAAACCACAAAGAGACATCAGGAATGTGACAGCAAAGTGTAGCACAATGCATAGTGAAAAATTAAAATAAAAGGTGGACACATCCTTTACAAAAATCCAAACAATATAAACAAGATTGAATGCCAGTAATGAAAAAAGAAAGATAAGTATGTTAGGTATAGAACACACAAGGAAAAATTCAGCTTAATCCTATCAAAATGACATCCTCAAATACCTTCAGTAAAGATGAATATGTCATCTGTGAAATTTTCCAAAAATGATTATATTTATTCTCATATTTTTGTATATTTATAAGAGAATAAGCAATGTTTTGATGAAATATCAAAAACATTATTAGAAGATAAAAACAGAATTAAAATTGAACATTTATAGTGTTATTTAAAAATCTGTATTTCTTGGGTAGTGACTGTGGCTCAAAGGAATAGGGTGCAAGCCCCATATGCCAAAGGTGGCAGGTTCAAACCCAGCCCTGGCAAAAAAAAAAACCAAAAAACAAAAAATAAACTGGAACACACATTTTATTTCTGTATTTGACCATTAAAATGTATGTTCATAGAGTACTTTAACATGCATTTTAATATTCAAATATTGATGGTGTTAATGCTTTTGTATATGTATTTGTAATTTTCTGAATATTCGATTACACAACTTGGAATACAAGCACATTGTTGCAATATTTTCATTGAAGAATAATTATCAGTACTTCTCCAATTTCATTTAATTTATATGTCACTTAACAGAATCATTTTGTCACCAAACTTTCTTAACACTCAGGTTTTGCTTTAAATGGCATGATATATAGTATATGTGACCTATAACATAGCTAAAATATGAATATTAAAGCAAAGTTATATAAAATAAAAAAAAACTCTTGTATCCAATTAGGTAAATTGCCTATTTTAAAAATTTTGGTCAATGAAAAAAATTATAGAAAATAATGTTAATAATATTAATTTTGCTAATTACAATTTGAGAAAATAAGATATTTAGAGATAATTTTTAAGCTGAATTTTCAGAAATGTTTTAATGTTTTATTTCGGAATATTGCAGGGTTCACCAAGTTTTGGTTACATAGTTGACTTCACACAGATTGATCAAAGTTAGGGGTACCCCTCACCCAAATAACTTGTATTATACTGTTAAGTGTAAATTTCCCCACCCCTCCCCTCAACTGTTATATTTTCATTGAATTGTACTTCTGTAAGTGTAAATAGGTATTAATTAATTAGTTCTAATTTAATATTAAGTACATGTGGGTTTATTTTTCCATTCTTGTGATACTTCACTTAAAATCATGGTCTCCAGTTCTATCTAGGTTACAAAAATACTAGGTATTCTTTTTTTTTTTTTTGTAGTACTCTATGGGGTGTATGTATATATAGAGACATCACATTTTATCAATCAATTTATATATTTGGTATATATTATATACCACATTTTATTATTAATCAATTCATGTATTGGTGGACACATGGTTTGTTGGCCCAAAAAACAGAGTCAGTTATTTACACAAGGATGCTGAACACACAAAGAATAACAAGCTGTGAAGAAGCAACAAAATTATGTAGAAAGGCTTAAAAGAGTTATTTTAACAAAACTATATAGATTTCTTTTTTGAGTCTTTCTTCTTGAGAATGAGAATTTCTGCCTTTTCTTCTTATCTAAGGAAAGTATCTTTCAGGGAAATTTCATCTTTTAATCTTAGGAACCAGCACAAAGGCCAAAGTGATCTTTTTACATCTGCTGTTTTCAAAAGTCTTTAACTGAAATAATCAATATGACAGAATTGTATGTTTGAAACTCTTTGTGTATATTTATATACACATTATACACACATACATATACCAATTATACACGTCGTTTAATCTTCTGTGTGCTACACTAATGCTACATTTCTAGGATTTTACTTTTCTTTCTTGAGAAATTTCCCCAGGCACCAATACACTCTCTACATATTTTGACATTGACGCTTAAGACTTAATTTCACTGGAAGGCTTCATATGATAAATAATTTTTAGACAACAACTAAGATTCATATTTTTTCTTGTGTTTCCTAATCTTAACAGTAAAGAATTGAAAATATATTAATATGTCAACAGGACAATCAAATCCACATATGAACTACTATCAGACCAACAACAGCATTAAAATATCATTGATGGTATGATGCATCCTAACTTTAAAAAAGTTAAATATGGAAAAAATACTTGAGACTTTTCACTCAGTGTTACTACTACTCTCTTTCCACATCTCATTTCTCATTAGTGTATCTTGCCTTTATTCAAAAACTGCACTGAATTCCCTCTAGGCCAAAAATCAAAGCTGTGGTAATTTGTATCTATTATTCTGCTGATACGTATGAAGTTTTAAATTTAATCTCCATTATTTACACTATGTTGGGTCTTTTTGATGATAATGTTGTTTCTGATGTTCAGCATGTATTTTGCACAAATAATGTAATAGAGGAACTTCTTTCCTCTCATAAATGATTTCCGCTAGAATCATGCAAAGTCAATTCTATTTGAACTACTGGTCCTTCCAGCCATCTCCTCAGATTTTTGGTGCAGTTTTACTGGAGACTACATGGGATTTATAAATAATCATGCTCATAAATGACTTGAGTAGTAACCACCTCCCTACTCCGAGTGTTTGGACTTCCATCTTCTTCAAGGTCAGTTTCCTGCTCAGAAATTATTTGCTATATATTTCTCCAGTCTTTTTAAAGTTTACAATCTCCATACCTAAGAAGACTGAACATTCCCAAAGTCGTTTCATTTGTACTGTTTCTCTAAGAAAATCTATATTCTTTTGCAAGAGGAGAGGCTTGATGGCTAAGAGTTGCATAAACCCTCAAATACATAGTAAAATTACTTCTGCTCCCCTTTCCCCAGATCTTCACGGTGCACATATCTCGCTTTCTACCTTCTTGCACTATTTATTTTTGCTCATCTCTTTTTATCTTCTTTGGTGACTTAGGATTCATCTATAATAGGACAGTTACTGTAGTTGGCTTAGTATTTAGAAGCAGGAAATAGTTCTACTGGGGTATTATAATTAAGTTTTAGTAAATAATGGACTGCATGTACAATGATGGTCCCATGAAATTATAAGGAAACTGACAAATTCCTATTGCCCTGTGATGTCATAGCCATTGTGTTGTAGAACAATACATTACCTCTTCTAGGTTTAGATAAGCTATATACACGGATAACATTGTGTTACAATTGCCGGCAATATGTCCCTACAGTAACATGCCATACAAGTCTGTAGCTAGGAGAAAAATGCAATGCCATCTACATTTTTGTAAGTACAATCTGTGATGTTTGCATGACAAAATCACGTAATGATGCATTTCGGAATGTGTCCCTATCTGTCAGGGACACATGACTACATTTACTTTCCTGTGCAGAAAACATCAGTTAACCATGCCTTCCCCAACATCTGTTTTAGCTCTTGCATCTCTTTATACTGCCTTTTCTTTTGCTACTTCATGTTTTTCTTCTCTCTTTTGCCACAACACACCTGATATTATTTCCTGCTTTATTTTCTGCCATCCCCCGCCCCATTTTCCTCTCTTATTGCTCAATATACTGTAGATCTTTGGGGAGTCTGCATTTTGAAAGTGGTCAGTTTCAAAAGGGAATCACTTGTGTCAAACACTGGCAAAATGGGATGGGGGAGGCCATGAAGGGAGGTGAAGAGAGGGCTCTTTTGCACGGTTTGCCTGATAACAGGAAATATCACAAGAAATTTTTCTAAGCCAGAGCTAGCAAGAAAAAGATAGCTAGGTGCTTGTAGAAGAGCACTAGCTTTTCACTGTCTCTCAAATCCGAGTCAATGAAGCAGTCTTACGTGACTTTAATATTACTAGTTTTACCTAACAACTCTACCAATTGGAGTTATCAGTGATCAATAATCAGTTACAATCAATCCAATTATCACTCCAATAATCAGAGCTTTTAAAACAACTTGCATAATCTTCTCTTTCCCCAGTAAATCCTTAACCTTTCCCTTTCTTCTCTAGACATTTAGAGGCTATCCCAGTCTGAGAGTGTGCCATAAATTGTATTTTTTTCTTTTACTTTTCTTTCCTATATCAAATAAGTATGAGGGCACAAATTTTTAGGTTACATTGTTTTCAATTCTAAGGTCAAGTTCAAGTTGTAGTTGATCCCTTCACCCAGGGGCAGGCTAAACACCCTCATGTTGTTCACACTCCAGTTACCCCCTCTTCCTCCCTCTCTCTTCTCCTCTCCACTTGCTAGACTGTATTTGTTTTATCTTTCATGCAGTTGTTTATATATTGGGTTCATATTAGTATTAAGTACACTGGATTTTTTTTTTGTTTGTTTGTTTTCTTGAGATACTTTACTAAGAAGAATGTGTTTAACTCCATCCAGGTAAACATAAAAGATGTAAAGTCTCCATCTTTTGTTATGGCTGAATAGTACTCCATGATATACCTATGCCACAGTTTGTTAATCCATTCATGGGTGTATGGATACTCGGGTTGCTTCTATGACTTGGCAATTATGAGTCAAGCTGCAACAAACATTCAGTTGCAAATGTCTTGTGGTAAAATGATTTTTATTCTTCTGGGTAGATATATGAAATGTTGACTTTTAGTTCTTTAAGAATTCTTCCTATTTCTTTCTGTAAAGGAAATTTTCTTGATTGTATATTCCCAAAAGAAGCCTTTTTTGCTCAGAGATCTCTCTCTGTCTTTCTTTTTATGTTGACTTTTTATAACTCAGAACACAGATTATATATTTGGAAGACCAACATTAACACTTGTCTGGACTTTAAGCTCAAGCTAGATTTGCCTTTAAAGAAGAGAAATTTACTGAGGGAAAAGGCTTATTGTCTCATATTCACCACCAAAAGGAAAGATGGCAAACAGCCTGAACATAACCTGGTTTTAGAAAAATGAATAAGTCAAACAGCAGATGGTTAGACTCCATGCTAAGGAACAAAGATAGGAACGTGCATGCATTGACATATGAGTTTAAGTATAATATGCATTCGTAAAATAATCTACACAGTGTGTAGTACTCTGCCACTATTGGAAGCAAATACAAATTCTGTAGCTCCTAGTGTTATTATTATAATGGTCTAACGCCCTACATAAAAGATTCAAAAGATATAGAACACATTAGTTATCTTAATTTTATTGAAACATGCACTCTCAATTTGGCATGTTTCACCATCCAGAAACTTGGGTTCCTATATAATACACTTTACTTAATTGTCCAATGTGCATGAATTAATTGATTATTAACCAAATTTGGTTTCTGCTCTGGCCAATCTACTCCATAGGAAGAGTGTCAATAGAGACTTTAGCTCAATCTCCCAATACATTTAATCACTGATATTATCACTATTATTATTTTATAGATTTTGTTACAATCTATCCAATTATGCCACTAAAATATGTCATAGAAACTAAATTATGAGTTAGATTAAAATACTTACAAAATGAACTAGTTAAAATTGCAATAGAATTGTCTGAGGCTTCCTTCCCCATAAACTCATGTTAAGCATGCACCAAATGTCATAAAAGATTTGGATATAAATCAAAGTTCAAATCTCGGTTTTGTTTTCTGACTCTTCATAGACATATGTTTATCTTCTCTTTTATAGTCAAGGCCACACTAACATTAGTTTCTATTTACCATTTTACCAATATCTTTGAAGATATTTGCTTCATAGAATGTGTTAGGGAGGATTCCCTCCTTTTCTATATTTTAGAAAAGGTTATGTAATATAGATACTAGTTCCTTTTTAAAGGTTTGGTAGAATTCTGATGTGAAGCCATCTGATCCCAAGATTTTCTTTTTTGGAAGATTTTATATAGTTGATGCTATTTCAGTGCTTGTTACAGGTCTATTCAAAATCTCTCATTCTTTCTTGTCCAATTTAGGAAGATGGCATGTGTCTAGGTATTGGTCCATTACCTCCACATTTTGATATTTCTGGGAATAGAATTTTTGTAGTAACCATTGAGGACTTTTTTAAATACCTGTGGTATCTGTTGTTATTTCCCCTTTATCATTTCTGATTGAAGTTATTAATATTTTACTTTTCTGTTTCTGCTGACTCTAGCCAAAGATTTATCAACTTTATTAATCTTTTCAAAGAAACAACTTTTGGTTTCTTTGATGTTCCAAATTATTCTTTACTTTCAATTTCAATTAATACTGCTTTAATTTTGGTTATTTCTTTTCTTCTTCTGGGGTTGGGGTTTAATCCTGAAATTCCATTAATAGGTATCTACCCAGAAGATCAAAAATCATTTTACCACAAAAACATTTGCACCAGAATGTTTATTATAGCCCAATTCATAATTGCCAAGTGAGGGAGCAACCCAAATGCCCATCAACCTATGAATGGACTGGTATATATATCCATGGAATACTTTGCACCCACAAAAAGACAGAGACTTTACATCTTTTATGTTTATGTGGATGGAGTTGAAACAAATTCTTCTTAGTAAAGTATCTAAAGAATCGAAAAAAAGTATCCACATACTCAATACTATTATGAAACCAATACATAAACACCCACTCATATGAATGATAAAACACAAATACAATCTAGCAAGAGGGAGAGGAGAAAAAGAAGTGGGGAGGGGAAAAGGATAGGGTAATTGGTAGAAGGATGGAGGGCATTTGGTGGGATCTCATCTAATGTGCACAATGCAAAGTATATTTTAAAATAACTTACAGTAAATTTTAAATGTCTTACCACAAAAAATAAGAAAGTGAGTTTATGGTTATGTTAATCAGTTTGATTAAGCATTCCACAGTGTATATCAAATCATCACTTTATACCACATGATATCATGGTAATAACTATTGGTTATTTGATATCATGGTAATAACTATTAAGTTCTGATTTTAATTAAAAATTAATTTTAAAAAATCTAAGAGATATGGATATAGTAATAGTTAAGTAATCTTTATGTAGACTTAAATATAAATATGGTATTTTGAAGTTGAAATATTACATTTATATAAGAATTTATACATATAAAAGCGAAACTTAGACCTTACGATAATATTAAAGATATTTAGATCAATTACATATTTAACACAAAATAATAATTGGGCTATATATTCTGCTAAAAGTAGATAGGCTTGAAAATGATGGCCATTGAATTGATTAGTATGAGTAATAAAACTAAAATGAAAATTTATCAAAAATAATACATAAAGTTCTCTACAACTCTTTGACCATGCTTCTTGCTTTGCACATGTGAACTGAATAATAAAATGATAAATGTATGCAAATAGTTTTAATGCTTTAAGTGTAAAAGATGTTTCAGGCCAATTTTAAAGGAGAAAATTTAAAAATAGAGAAGTGGATGACTAGACAGTCACTATTTTTTCTTGGTTTCTATTTTCCTTAGGGAAAACATACGTATTTGGATATCATGATTTTAATATGTAGGCATACACCACTGCCATTTCCAATCTGAATATTTTAAATATCTTTTATGTTTTCCCCTTTCATGTTGAGAGATTCACCAAGATGTTAAATTGGCAAGTAGAAAATTAATTAATGTTCATAGAATATTAATATTTTGCATATTAGGGAAAAAATTTAAATGTGTAGTTTTAAATTTAAAATGTATTTATGAAAATATATTATCTAAACTCTAGATTTGTTTAACAGAATAACCCAAAAGGCAAGCTTTGGTGTTCAGAAGACTAGAGTATGTCTTCCTTTAGGTTTGTAACCTTTTCTGCTTTCATCACAAATTTGATATCATGGTAATAACTATTAAGGAAATAAAAGTAGCAGCCTTTCAGAGGCAGAGAATTACAGTGCTTTTTAGGACCTTGAAATTCATTTTTCTAAAGAAAAATCTGGTTTTAATTCCTGTATAGCCACAGAAAGGCAATGAGTATGTGTTTGTTTTTACAAAGCTACTTTGTAGCTGGTGGGACACAGACTGGTCAAAATCTATCTATGAGAGGTTCTACTGAGGAAGAACCAACAAGAGATAGTTATTCCTTATTAAATGGTGTCAAATAATTCATGAGTTCACTGGAAATCTGCATTTAATGCTATTATGCAGGTTATGAAACTGAAACTGACAAATTGACACCATTTTCTCTAATAGAAAAAGGGGTGTGGCAGTATCATCCCTGAGAGCTGGCTCTTAAATATTCGCTGTCTTTAAAGAATTTTTGCTAACCTTACAACATCTTATTCATAAGAATTATATCTCTTTTGTGTCTGCTCTGTGTGCTTTGTAACATTCAAGATGTACATTTAATTTTCTACTTATTTCATTTTACCTGAATAGATCTCTTAAGTAAAAATTTAGAAGCTAAAGTTCAATTTTTTTTTTCTTTCAGGAAATAAAGATGAACATTTAATATTTTCAGAAATATGCTGAAAGAAATCAATCCAGTTACTTTAAGAAAAAAAAACCAACACAGCATTGAAATACAAACTATTTATAACATATCTACTGGAATTTGAGCTCTAGAATTGCACTTATATAGTTCACTCCTAAACCAGAATCTAGGTAAAAATTTACCTATAACATTAAAAGTGTAAGATCAAAGTTCCTAAAACTATTGAAATACTGGAATTACTCCATTATCAACTAATTCAGCCAATTACACATTCATTTCAGTTGCATTAAGATTCTTCTGTCTTGGTCATAAGTATGTAATTAAAAATTTACAGCTACTTTCAAATTTACATCTAATTAATTTGCAGAAATTCATATTAGAAAAGATGAATAAGTCATCACTCCAGGCTACCAAGTTAGTATGTTGCTTAATAAAGTACTTGTTGTTTTTACTAGTAATCTCTTTATGTCATTATTTTTTTGGTAAAAAAGTACCCCTAATAACAGATTACAAAATAATTTTCTTTTTCCTTAATTGTCAATCACTTTGCTTTGGAAATTAGCAGTTTATTTTTAGTTGAATATAAAAAATAACATTTCCAATTAAGTAATACAATTTTACTATTTTGAATATTATGTTATTATTTGGTATTTTAGAAATATTAAAATAAAACAGGTGTTTTTATTCCTTACTTATAAATAAAAGATATCTGAACAAGTTTATAGTATGGAGAATATTAAAA
Source organism: Galago senegalensis (assembly GCA_963575145.1). NCBI lineage: Eukaryota > Metazoa > Chordata > Mammalia > Primates > Galagidae > Galago > Galago senegalensis. The sequence continues at coordinate 15,159 of CAUYTI010102334.1, forward strand.
TGGAATATTTTTTGTGTGTATGAGGTAATATGATTAATCTCAGTGTGTCATTTTACTTAAATGTTATACCAAACATAGGAGAGATTTTATGCAGGAAACTTTTAATGGGCACCATTAAGTAATTTGCCCAAGTCAGTAGTCGGCTGATATTTGAAATTAGTTCTGACTCTAACAATCAATGGTGTCAAATTCTACAGTGAAACTCAAATATTTAGACATTTTATGACATAACAATACTCGTATGTAAACAAATATGCTATGAAAACTGAATAAGTTAGTAACAAGGTAAATTTCTAAATTTCAGGTAGAAAGTTTAAAAAAAGCAAACGTGGACTTAGACAAAGAGACTTTATTTGAAAGAGACTGTTGCAGTAAGGAAAATACTCGATCTCAGAAATCTGCAAATACCACAAAATCCTTAAAAGCTTTTCTTTGTATAGAAGTAAGTAGGCCCAGCAGAAAGGGGATGGTTAGGCAAGTAGAAGTAAGCAAACAGTATGGCCAACAAACATGGTTCTGTGGACAATGTGCTTCTCTGTTGTCGGCTGATTCTTGGGCCATGACGGTGTGAGCACGTGTGTGCATATGTTTATATGTGTGCCCCAGTGGGGAGTATTTTGAGAGCTTTCTCAGGCTTAGGGGCAAGTTAAAGTTTAGGAGCACATAGGAAGGAGGAATAACTGACTCAAGTTTTAGAAAGACAAATTAATATTTGGATTCTAATGTTAACAAGATTTCTGTAGCAATGTTTTAGCACATGGACATTACACATGTGAAATGCAATTGGTTTTAAGGAAGATAAATTAACAAATCTTAGGATATATGCTTTATGTTTATGGGAATAAATGGTTAATACAGGCCTTCAATACATCCATGCTTCTTTGTAATAAAGGGGGTATATACAATTGGGAAAGAAGGGACAATGAGTAAGAAAGCTGAATTTACTTAAAACATATCAAATGTAGAACTCTTGCAAATATAGTAATGGTATTTGCTAGCAAAAATTATTTTAATTCTTGGTATCTTTGGAGATATTTTTGGTCATCAAATATAGAATCTATGGGTTATTAACTCTTTTTGGAAAATGTCAAGCAAACTGTATAACTATTGGAGTAAAAAGTGGAGGTATTTCAGAACTGCAATTGCTCCCTTCCATGCAAACAGTTAACGTCATACATCAGCGACTTCATATGAATATGCTATCCAGTGTGTATTCCCATGTAGCAAGTGCTGAAAGTATGCAACTTGAGTGCATCTTACCATTATTTGCACCCTTAAAATTATTTATAAACCTTAATAACAATGAGATCTCTGCTTTCTATAAATCTTATTGGAAACCTTAACTCTCCATCTTATTTTAGCTTCATTAATGTTTTTATTGCCCAGAGATTTAGACTAAATGTTCAAATTAAATAATTGAAATGAGCAACTTTTTCACTATCATGTATGTTGCTCTGAAATAAAATATGACTTGAAGGCCAGCTTTTTAAAAAGATTTTTTATCCTCGATGGTATATAAAAAGATGAAATGAAATAGAAACTAATGAAATAATAAAAACAAATGAAACAATATGAACATGGAAATTCAGGTAGGCAGCACGCATGGGTAGAATAGGAGAGCATCCCTTTGGTCTATTTGTACCATTTTTCCCTGAGCCTATCAATATTATTTCCTTTCTCAATTATATAAGAGAAGAATGCATCAGTAAATCATAGGGAGTTTGTTTTTCCTAAATACACTTAGTAATAAATCAATTGATTACATGACAATGTGCTTTTATTTTAAAGCCTTAAACATATCAAAAATTTGCATATACTATAAATATTCAGAAGAGGTCTACTTACACCTTTCCAGTAATAGGTATTCAAACACATTACTCGGATATTTATGTTAATGGAAAACCAATCAACCAAGTGATAACCTCTGTTGCTTAATCCTTGATTTAAGAATCTGCCCAGCATGATTATGAACTATTAAACTATTGTTAAGAAAACAAAAATTGATCATATTTCATTTCATTAATTGAGAAATATAACTTGAGCTATGCATATACTTTTGTGTATGACCATTTTCCATGTTAAAATTTTCTATTAATATACCATGTGCATAAAATGTTTAGTATTGAAATATCTTCATGAAAAATAACTTTGTGTATTACAACTCTAAAACACACCAAGTCCTAAGACATTTGTATATCAGAAGATGAATTTTTTCCTAGTGTTATATTTATTTTAACAACATATTTCTTTGAAATAAAATTAGGAAAGTACAATAGAAAAAACTACTCTGTTTCTTCTCTGTCTGGATAATTCACTAGCTCTTATCTACCCCGTGAGAAACTTAGTTTTAGAAAATGACATGAAGGCTGTGATGACCAGTTTGATGGAAGTATTTCAGAATGCATGTGAAAACCCCATACTGTACCCCAGAAGTGCATTAATGTACATAGTTAACATTCAATTAAAATAAAAAAATTTAAATAAAAAAAAAAAAAAGAAAATGAAATAGTTTTCCATGACTGAAATAACGCTATAGGCTTTTATAACTGGAGTAGCACTGTATGTTCTCAAGAATTCCTGCACATAATTCATGCCAGAACTATAAAATATGACAGTCTACTTTTCTGCCACTATGGTTCACACATCCTGGTGTCTGTGTATTTCCATTAATCTATAGCACATACTTCAACCCTTTGCTGTATCAGTCCTACAAAGATTCTCACATCCTGTACCTGAACCATCTAATCTTAGTCAAATTTCCATCGTCACACTCTTGTTTGACACTAATACATCCACAGTAATTGTGAATAAAATCATAGGTGAAGAAATAAACATAATGAATATTAAAAAATCTTAGAAAATGTACCATTCAATGAGATTGTTATTTCGGACGGCTATTTTGTTTTTAGCTCTAATTGAAATATTTGAGAATTTGTCTGGTGGTTAATAATTATATCACTGAGGATAATTGTAGTTACAGAGAGTATAGACAACAGAAAAGGAGGTGATTTACCCATATTGAACGCCCGTATTTCTAAAGTGAATAGGTAAGAGTAGATGACATTATCGTCAATTTTTAGTGATATCTATGTTTAAACAAAAACGACAGCAAGAACCAAAACCAGGCAACATTGAAAGCCGACATAAATGTGAGTTATTATAAAACTTTGCTCAATTCAAATCTTCATTATAAAAAAAGTCATGATAAAAATTCATAATATTTTCATTTCCCCAATAGGTCTCTTCTCAGTGATAATGTCTATATCTGAAACAAAATTATTTAATTTCCCTTTTAAAGAAGAAATTTGATTTTGAGGACATTATAGTTTCATTAATGAAAATATTTCCTAAAAGAAAAATGATGCTGTTTATCTTTAAATGCTATCAAGTTACAGCTCGCATAGTAGAGTTTACAACTAAAATGACTTTCTCTAAAAAGTTATAAATATCATGTAGCTAAAATTGAGGACTTTTCTCATAAAATATTTAAAAATTACATTTTTAGAGCTATATGAAAGCTTTGCAGCTATATTGGTGTAAGAAATTTCACTTTACTTGCATAATGATTTCCAAATGCATTTACTCTTAAGTACATTATGGAGATTTCTATTACCATATAACTAAATATCTTGTACAAGTATCAACCTTCATATCACTGGATAATATGTACAAAATAAATTTAACACACACTTAAAATAACAAATGCTAAAACTTTGTTCAGATAATATATCAAAGTATCCTCCCCTTCTGTCTGTACTGAAGCGAACTAATAAGCGTTTGGAAAGAGTCTTCGACCGATGTGTTTTAATACTAATTTTTAACATAAAATCTCTTAAAGTTTATTTTTTTGTGTTTCTTTTTCATCTCATTTAAAATATATAGGACATACCTTTTATTTTCTTCCTTTTCAATGCATTGAATACACTAATTTCAGTAAAATTGATGAGATAATCATATATTTAACTCTTGGATTTTTTACATTACTTGGAAGTCTTTCAATGAGTTTCATGACAAGAAAAACTGAAAAATCACCAAAACGCTTATAAAAAATATAGTAATCAGACATTGCCTAAAGGCGGACGAATTAATGACAAAATATAATAACCGTTTAACATTTGTATTTACTTTTGTTAGCCTCTACAGGTTCAGTATAATAAATAATAAAGAAAATTTATAAATAGCATCTCTCAGCGTAAATCTTTTTCTCCTCTTATGACTTGTTAGCGTCTCCACAAGCATCTGGATTACTGAGTCCCTCTAAACGGTGCTTCTACTGATTTCCACAACTAGAAATAACTTCCTGTTTTTCTAATCATCAAGACCACCCATTTGAAATTCTTAAATAAACTATTATTTTAAGTGGAAAGAAATGCATTTTTGTCACATACCAGAAGTTGCAGTTTGTGTTTGTGTTATTTTTTCTTTATGTTTTTCTGAGGGGATAAGTTCATAACTGAATGACAGCCATTCACATGAAGATGTTATCTGTGCCGTTGGACTTACGTTCCTTAAGGACCAAAGTCAGGTATTCTCCATCTAATCTGTCCACAACTAGCATTTCCTTTATACAATCATTTCTGTACCTTTCTTTCACAATATAGAAATATTTTAGTAATATAAAATCAAATAATTTTTCCTAGTTCTAATAAAGTTTATTGAGTTAATGGACTTCACATACTTAATAAAGACATTCTCTTACTGCCTGAGCATTTTTAATGGAATGTCTAACATCTCACTCTGAAGCTCAGTGTTCCATGTGATTCTACCTTAACCCATATTGGGTTTGTTTCTAGTCCTTGTTAGTCCATTAATGCCTTTTATAAGACATAATTGTATAATCATCTGTATTTATAATTAACTGTGGTTCTAGCCACAGTGTTATGATTGCCCCTTACATCTAAATTTGAGTTTTACTACCAGATATTAAGCTTTAAGTTTGAAAAATAATCTCCACCTGAATTTGACTTGAAGAAGGAGAGTAATCACTGGAAAACCCAAGAGTGTTCTGAAAAACAAAGTCCTACTTTCAGGGGGAAAATATTTTGCCAGAACCTTATCCCACCTGGGGTAAGGAAATTATTGTTACCCCAGCACCCTCTGGCCCTCTCGTGTCACTTAAAAAAACAATATCAAAAATAAACATACTCAAAAAGGTCAGAACACGAAAATGGAAAGGGAATGCTCCAGGCAGGGAAGGGAGCAGGGGGTGTGGACACACAGGTACGCGTTAGAAGGTGTACACACTCACGCACACCAGCGCTTGTAAAACTCACAGCCTCTATTACAGGCACAATAAAAGACTTGCGAATCAGTCAGAGGATCAATGATGCTCTCTCTCTTCCACACCTTGCCAGCACATCAGCAGGGGTCCAAGAAAAATAACAGTAGATAACAGCTAAAACTAGTATAAGGCACAAACTCTCAAGAAGATAATTTAGAGAAATTCACATTTAAAAGAAAACAAAACAAGGACACCAGAGAAATTCCAAGTTTCTGGTATTAAGAGCTACCACAGGGCAGTGCCTGTAGCTCAGTGGGTAGGGCACCAGCCCCATATACTGAGGGTGGCAGGTTCAAACCCAACCTCAGCCAAACTGAAACAAAAAATAGCCAGATGTGGCGGCAGGCGCCACCTGTAGTCCCAGCTACTCAGGAGGCTGAGGCAACAGAATCACCTAAGCCCAGGAGTTGGAGGTTGCTGTAGCTGTGATGCACAGTACTCTACTGAGGGCAATATAGTGAGACTCTGTCTCTTAAAAAAAAAAAAAAAGCGCTACCACAAATAGTAAACACAGTCTAATTCTTCTGCATGCATAGATGAGCATAAAACCTTATAATAAAGGCCTATCTATATGCGCCCCTAGTACATGATGGAAGACGTGCTTTTTTATTTCAAAACATCCAGGTTTTAGATTATGTGGATCGCTTTTGTAATGCTTGAGTCTCAGCTCAGGTGTTCCCATCACCCGAGCAGTGCTCATTGTACACTTTAGGCAGGTTTCGGTCCTTCCTTAGATTCCACCGTTCTTCCTTTGCTTGATTTCCACTGAGTTTTATTTCACTTCGTGAAGAATTATCAAAAAGACACCTGCACTCAAATGCTTATTGTAACACAATACACAACACATACCCATAAATGTGTATGTATACATAGAGTACTACTCAGCCATAAAAAGATAGATTAATACCTTTTTAAGTCATCTGGGTGGAACTGGGGACCATTCTCCTAAGTGAAGTATCTGAAGAATGAAAAAACAAACGCAACAAGTACTCACTGTTAAACAAAATGTCCAACTTTCAAGACAAATTACAAGGCATCCCCAAAAGCCAGCAAAACTGCCGTCTTAAAAAAGCAATTGTCAGCTCGGCGCCTGTGGCTCAAGCGGCTGGGGCACCAGCCACATACACCTAAGGTGGCGGGTTCAAATCCCCAGTCCGGGCCGCCAAACAATGATGGCTGCAATCAGGAAATGGCCGGGCGTTGTGGCGGGCGCCTGTAGTCCCAGCTACTTGGGAGGCTGAGGCCGGAGACTCGCTTGAGCCCAGGAGTTGGAGGTTGCTATGAGTGTGATGACATGGCACTCTAGCCTGGGGGATGGCTTGAGGTTCCATCTCAAAAAAAAAAAAAAAAAGCAATTGTTATAACCAGATAAATACATGATTGCAAATTTTGAAATTAACAGATAATGCATTTATAATAACTGTGATTAATAGATTAAGAACCCAAATGGAGGACAACATGCAAAAATAAATGGGCAATGGAAGTGGAGAGATGAAAACATTATACAATGAATAAATGTAATGGTAGAAATTTAAAAAATAGAAGTAATTCAGAGACAATATGAAATACTATCTTTAATGAAATTATTAGTAGACTTTACAAATGGCCAAATAAGAATCAATGAACTTACCACAAAGCAACAGAAATATCCAAATTGAAATGTAAATAGAAAAATGAAAAAATACATCCTGGAATAAAAAAGAATGTTAGACAATAACTAACTCAATCAGAACAAACTATGAATTAAATTTAATAATACTGTTTCCCTATTGGTTCACTAATTACAATCATACCAATATAAAATGGCATGTACTATATTCACAATCTTTCTATAAATTGAAAATTATTCAATTTTTTAAAGTTTATTTCAGCTATAAAAAGGTATCAATAGAATAAAAAACATTTGAGGTTCATATAGTAAGTAAATAATCTGAATTATTATTTCTGACTAGATATTAATAACAATATTCCAGTTCCTGTCAAAATTAGAAAATATCAACTATTGTAATGCAAGTTAATTGTGTGGCCAATGAAAGGTAGAGCATGGTACATTTTTATATAGCTGACATTATAAAGTTAAATATGTAACATAGAATGGTTTTATGAACTAAAATTAACATGCTCTTTATTTTGAAAGCCGATTTTTACATGGTTGAAATGATGCTGAAACAAGCATTGGTTCAAAGCAACCGAGAAGAGAATCTTGTGAACAGGACATATTCATTATAATTAGGAGGCACATCCTTAATGTATACCTACAGCCTGAGAGTAAATAGAATATTTATTTTTATTTATAAGAGATACACATTGTCGTGTTAGATTTATGCAAAGCATAGACCCTGACACTATAGGGTTTGTTGGTCCTTCCTGTATAGAATTTTATGATTCTGGTAAAACTGTCAGCAGTTTAACAAGATGACTCAGAATGCTCAAGAGTCATTTGTCCCCTCATATTAATAGGAATTTTTTTTAAAGTTCCTGTAAATTACTCACAAATAGGAAGTAAATATTGTTATTTTGATAACAAAATGAGTTGAAATCATTTTTAATTGTGAAATTTTCTTTGACACTTAAGACAATTAAATATATGGTTTAATAACCATCATGTTATTATTATGAAAATGTCTATTTTGAAGCTACCTAAACAAAGACCACTAGAAACTTGCCTTAGTAAAAAAAATTTTTTTAAAGGATTTGTGTATTTCCTGACTATAGAAAGGGCATCCCTCTGTGGCTTGCAGCTGGCTGTGGATGCTAACCTAAGAGTTGTCTTGGGCTGCACATTAAAGACACACAAACACTAACAAAAATGGATGAGCAAAAAAGGAAAAAAGAAAAAATAGGTTGGGGCATAATTTTCCCAATTTCCACTACCAGACATAAGCATTTATAGCCAGCCGGACCTCAGCTGGACACCCCTGCAAGAAAGGAGAGGAACCACGAATGTGTCTCAATAAAAACAGACCGAGAGGGCTTCTCGAAGGTTCTGGCTTTGCTGTATGATTCACAATACTGTGGATCAAGAAAGACAAGTCTAAGACTGGACTGGATATTGTTCAGAAGTAAGAATAATTTAGGGCATTTTGTTATTATTATTTTAATCTAGAGACTGAAGGATTTAATGTGGCCAAAGTTGTTATTATTAAAAAGGCTAATTAAAAGAAATAGATACTTAGTTTTGTTTTTCTTTGCTTTGCTTTGTGGTTACAATGTGATTTTTCTAAGCATAGTTTATTTTCAGCTGGGAGCTTCACTATTTGCTGAAAGAATGGCTATTTTTCACTTAACTATCACTAGATAGTAACTATTTACTAGATAACAACCAGTCATTTCTTTTCCTTTCTTGGTTATAATTCTGTTTCAGATGGACCCAAGAGATCCTTTTATTGAAAGTTAGGAAATAATACTGAAAAGCAAGTCTACTTTCAAAAAGAAACAGCATACTGATGACAACTAGTACAATTCCTTTGCTGGGTATATTCCCAGATGACAAAAAATCGCATTACAACAAAGACATTTGTGTCAGAATGTTTATTGCAGCCCAATTCATAATCGCCAGGTCATGGAAGAAGCCCAAGTGCCCATCGATCCACGAATGGATCAACAAACTGTGATATATGTACACAATGGAATACTATGCAGCCATTAAGAAGGATGGAGACTTTAAATCCTTCATATTCACATGGATGGAGCTGGAGAATGTTTTTCTGAGCAAAGTATCACAAGAATGGAGGAAAAAGTATCCAATGTACACACCCCTATTATGAAACTAATTTATACCTTTTATATGATAGCTATAACCAAACAGCCTAAGAATATGGGGAGGGGGGAGGGAGAAGGGAGGGGAAATGGGAGGAGGGGAGGGGGTTTGGAGGGATCACTTTTGAGGTTTGTCTTATAGGGGTACAGGTGAATCTTTCTAAGAGTAGAATGTGAACGTTTTAAAACAATAACTGAGAAAATGACATGAAGGCTGTGTTGACCAGTTTGACGGAAGTATTTCAGATTGCATGTGAAAACCTCACACTGTACCCCAGAAGTGCATTAATGTACATAGTTACCATTCAATTAAAAAAAAAAGATATTTTGTTCCAACCTGATAGAACCCACTCCCCAAAGTTTACCCTCTTTTCCCCATCTACCACCTTCAGTTTTCCCCTAGCTGACTTCTTGTCAGATGTCAGGATTCACCTTAGTGCCCACATTTTCTGCAAACAGTCTCTCAGTCCTTTCCTACTCATGAATATCTCTCCTTCATGCTTCCAATAAACCCTATGGTTATCCCATCTGGGTCATTTTGACATTGCATCTTGATTTCCCACTATCATGTATGTCTTTACCAACAAACCACAAATTCTATAAATCAGAAGCCATAGATGATTTTGTTTGCCACTGATTCCCCAGTGTCTATCCTAAGATTTGATATACAGTAAGTGCCCAGTACATATTAGTGGTCTAAGTGGCTGACTGACAATCTACTCAGTCTACATGGCACTGTCCTGTGCGTTCATAGGGAAACTGGAAGAGAGATTGCCCTTACTAGCATATTTCTCTGCTCATATTTATTCTATCCACCACAGGTAATCAAAAGCCAGAACTTCTTCATTTTTCTCAGGCCTCACCATTGAAAAGTTGGCTGTAAACCAGTCCTCCCAAGGCCCCACATGATCCCTGATTCTTATGTGTACTACTGGCCCATCTGCCAGTGGGTTTGCCCAACCATCTGGCTGAGTCACACTGTTTGAATCTTTGCTTCAGTGTGTCCTTGGGGCATTTCTCCTTTTCCACTGTGCAGTCTCCCCACTTCTTGTCACTTCTTTTTACAGCTGCTGCTGGAGCTGCCCCTGTTCTCATTTGAGGGTATCACAAGCTGGCCCCATGTATCCGTGAGCAAGAAAATGGTTTCCATCATGTCAATATTGCTCAGAATGGCTTGGAAACATTTTCTTTTCTTTTTTTTTTTTTGCCCCTCAAGTGCTTCCCTGGGAAGGTTGTCTTTTTACTTCATGAAGACTTCAATAACATCAAAGCTTTTCCTTACAGAGGTGAAGCAATGATGCAAGGCTTTCGGCAACAGTTCCCCAGCTTGCAGCCACACATTGCTCCACTCATCTTGAGTGACAACCTTCCAAAAGAATGTACGATTGGCTAATCCCCAGAAAGGAGCACTAGCATTTGTCTCCTGGGGCCTGAATGAAAAAAGTAGCTCTAATGACATTTTAGAAACAATTATTAAGAAAAACAACCAAAATATATTCTCTATAGATTTATTTCCAAATGAGTGCATACCAATAATTCTCTTTTGTTTAGTATGAAAGCTTTAGAAAAGGTAATGTTGGCATTTTCTGCACAAATATAATTTACAAACATAAGTATGTGATATGTGCGCGCGCACGCACACACACACACACACACACACACACCCATCCCTCCTGAGATGCAAACATCTTAGCAAGAAAAATATGCTTCTACATATTAATCCTCAAGAAAGTTACCCCTACTTGTTGAAAATTTAGCTCATATAAAAGACTTGACATAGATACTACCATGGCTTTGAGATTACGAGATCACATTAATGGGAAGATTGCAGAAATTGGAATTCGGTTGCTATTCTAACTCTTAATGTCATGTTTCTTAGGACATTCTTTAAATGGTTCCATGAAATCACACTTAAATGAACCATGATGAATCATATACAGACATTTATGTTAAGAGATGTTGACAAGAGAAGCAAAGTAATGTATATTTGGCCATGTCTTTACTTTCCTCAAGAGCCCCCTTTCTGTAGTATAAAAAATAAAGCCTCCTACAGAGTTCTTGCTTCCTTCCTAAGCTCATTTATAGCCTTCTCAGCTTTGTGCCCTGTATTTTAACTCTACTTTTGCTAATGCCTCCCAAACTGCTTCTGGAAGAGCCTTACGCTCTCTCCCATCCCAGACCAGGCTAAACCATTTTTATCTATACCCTTAAATGACCCTGTATTTCTCCACAGCACTCAACACAATTGCAAATTAAGTTATTGTCTGTTTACTGTTTTTCTGCATAAGACTATAAACCTCAATGAGGATTGGGATGGCAGATACCTTTCTTGCCACTCTAATTCCCAGCATGGTTAACATTTAGATGGTTTTCAGGAAATATGTTGAATGAACAAATGACATGATCTCCCCACACTCCTTCTGGGCATTTTCATGGTCCCACCATGACAAGAATAGGCTTTCCCATGTCTTCTGCCTACATAAGTATTAAAATCATCTTTAGTCTCAACAATTCCATGAGTTTGGTGTGCTTCTTCCCTGAAGAATGATTTCACTCAAGTTGTTTGCATTATGTTTTTTTTTTGCAGTTTTGGCTGGGGTCAGCTTTGAACCCACCACCTCCCTCCAGTATATGGGGCCAGTGCCCTACTCCTTGAGCCATAGATGCAGCCTGCATTATGTATTTTGCAGTGTTACTTGATTGCCTCATGTTTTTCTTCCCCTAAGCTATCATGGTTCCTTTTTAGAGCATGGCACTAATGCCTAGCAAAGAGGAAAATTGCTAAATTTTGCATTATAAATTCCAGATAATAAGAGAGCTGAGAAAAATAAAAGAGGGGAGATAGGCCTTAGGAGACAGACATAGACCTTTGTTGTCAAAAGATGTAACACTGGGTTTATTTAGAGAAAATTATATAAACAATACATTTTGAATTCACCATTATTAAGTAAAAGTTCAATAGGGAAAACCAATTGTAACTTGACAGACAGTGTGGATATTGCAGTCCTTCAGACAAATGGGGAAGGAAAATGAATTTAGAGCAGCACAAGGATTTAGTGCCTAGAAAACTGGACTGGATGAATAATCAGAAGGTAGTGGCCAACACTGTCTGGGAAGAGTGGTACCAAACCAAGAGAGTGGGTATAACATCTGGAATTGTACTGAGAGACAATATGTGAAATCAAGTACCTTGGAGGGCACTAGGGGACTCTTTATTTCTGGAAGCTTCTCTATTTAGAGATTCCTCATTGTGGGACAGAGATTGGCCCTCCAGGAGGCTGGGCTGGACATAATGACGGGGCATGTTTTACCCCAGGCTGACTGGTAGAACTCCCAAATCTGAGGGCAGTCTCAGGTGATTAGCAGGGAACTTAGACAGAAGACAAGTTGGACAGAAAAGAAAGCCCCAATGAAGTGTGTGTGTGTCTACATTAAAGACATTGGCAAAGTCTATCAAATAACTACTCGTGTGAATGGTTAATATTCATACAGAGCAGATCAGAAAAATTAGATCAAGGGGGAGATTCATGGTACAGAATATTTCAGTCACTTCTGAAATGCACCTGGCTTCATAAGAAGCAGATTTGCGGTTGTTTGTGGAATACAAGTAGGATAATTAGGTAAAGATATTTAAGAATGTGTTTGCCTGAGGACAACAAGCATATTGACAAAAGTGCAGGGCAATGGGGGAAGAGAAGACACAGCAAAGCAGATGCCTTTAAAACAGAGTGTGTAGCCATTAATAGCTCTGAAATGACTAGATAAGAATGGTTACAACAAGCTTTATCTACACCTAGGAATAAAAAAGCAAAGTGCTTCAGTCTTCTGCAAGTAGTTCTCTTGTAAGAGGACACCAGTCCCTAATTCTGCTAACTCTAGTTACTTCCCAAATAGTCCATGAAGCTATGGAGTTATGTCTCTCTTGTTGAGTCCCAGAAATTACTTCATGTCCCTTTTTCTTCCAAAGAATACTGTGGAGCCTGACTTATACTTCCACAGACTTCCTCCCTTGAGCTACCCTCTTAGTTTCCAAGGCCAGACAAAAGTCAGATGCAATCTGAAAGATAACGCCACGCAATGACTGTAACCAATAGTGTACATAACTTGCCATCAGGCCTGTGACCAGGTGGTATCAACATTTTCAAACTAAGCTGCCCGTGTGTGTTGCTTCAGGTTTCCCAAAGCATTCCTTCTCATTTCTATTCTAAAATTGAGCTCTTAGTTACTCATTCATCCCAAATTCCCATGTCACTGAGTGAACACAAATTTTTATATGCTAAATGAAAATTTTGATGTTATGTTTTGTTTCTATCACTTGTCAATCTCTACTAGTTGTTCAAATTTTGCAGAAAATACTCTGGGACAATTGTGGAAATGTAATCTGTTCAATAATAACTGATTTCAAAATGACTGTGTTCCTGTATTTGTACTTATTGGTCAAATTGGTAAGAAAATTATCTATGCCACCGAAGGATTTGCAATGCAGTGTGGAGATCAAAGGAGCATGCCCAGTAACTGTGATTTCTACCACTCTTAAGTGCAACTAAATGGATGGACATACTTGTGCTCTGGTCCATTATACATTGCTTGGACTACTGTGAAGGACTTATTTATTTTTGTTTGTTTATTTGGGGGGGGGTTGGTTTTGTATGTTTAGAGATGGGGTCTTGCTGTGTTACCCAGGCTGGTCTCAAACTCCTGGGTTCAAGTGATCTTCCTGCTTCAGCATCCCTAAGTAACTCAGACTACAGGCATCAAGAATGACTAATTAACTGATTTCTAATTTTTCTTTCAACTCTGCTCAGATAAGATTTAAGAGTCCCTGGACTTTAGTCTCCATTTGCACTCACACAAAGTGTTGCTTTTCCCTGGATATCTGTTTGAAGGCAGATTAAGGGAGGCAATGGGCTTCACAGGAGAAGAGCTAAATTGAAAGGCCATACATTTCCCTGCGGGTAGACTTGCTTCTCTAGCCAGTATCTCCTTGCCTACAATTAGCTTTTGCTTTGTTATTTAACAGAGATCAAAAACCAGGCATCTGTGTTGACAGTATTGTGGCTTCTTGACTGAAGAAGCACATGTCAAACAAAGTGGCCAGGATAAGAGTGGCACATACACCACTAGTTCCTTGGCCAAGAAGGAAGATAGGACAGCACAATAAGTCTGGTCTATAATTGTTGATTGCTAGTAGTTTTCATAGTAATTATATTCCTAAGATGGTCAGGGAAATTTTATTCCCCTAGAGAAAGCTACTCGGGCATCATTTCATCTAGTACTTATATTGGTACTATAAAATAAGAAATATGGGACATAAAATGAGAACATCATTATTTAATCTCAGAGAGTTGTTTTTTCTTTTTATTTTCTTTCTTTTCTAAAAAAAAATACCATCAATACAAAGGATACAAGGGCTGGGTGTGGTGGCTCATGGCTGTAATACCAGTACTCTGGGAGGCTGAGGTGGGTGGATTGCCTGGGCTCACAAATTCAAAACCAGCCTGAGCCAGAGCAAGACCCCATCTCTAAAAAATAGGCAGGCATTGTGGCAGGTATTTGTAGTCCCAGCTACTTGGGAGGCTGAGGCAAGAGGATCAGTTAAGCCCAAGAGTTTGAGGTTGCTGTGAGCTATGATGCCACAGCATGAAATCAGGGTGACAAATTAAGAATCTGTCTCAAAAAAAAAAAAAAAATGCAAAGATTCAAAGAATATGACTTACAAAACATTGTCTGCACTCTTATATGCCAATATTTTGGGAACCAGAAGAATTCATCTTGTGGTTGATGGGCAAAGACTGCTGGCACCTCAAGTATCATACCCAGGAAAATAACATTGATGAAAAGGCTCACAAGAATGAGTTTCACTAGAACTAATCTAAAGAGTGGTGGCATAGATTGATCACTAAACCAAATAAAGGCTGTAATCTCAAGGTTATTTGTTGGGCCATACTATCAGTTCCCCAAGTGCAGAACCACTCCACCTGGTAAACCTCATGAATTCTGACCTCCAAGAGTCTCTATTGCCAACACCAGTACATTCACAGTGCGTGTTCCAGGGAAATCATCCATGATCCCCCAGTAGAATCCCAGGATTTTCCATCCAAACTAAATTTCAAACAATTTCCATTGACAAATATTCTTTAGACACTTATCATAAACTGAATGTTAGATTAACAATACATGAATAAGAATTCAATGGAATCCAAGGGAAATCCAATACTTATGAATAAAAGTAATAGCAATTGTGTGCTTATTATGTGGCTGGTGTTGTATAAAGCACTCTACACACATTATTATATTTAATCTCTGCAACACATCATTGAGACAGTTCATATTACTACACTTTTGTTCTCATGAGGAATTTGAAGATTAAAGAGATCACACTATTTGAAGAGTCACACATGTAATCAGTTGTAGAGGAAAAGTCAAACCCAGACAGTCTTACCCTAATGACTAAGCTGTTAACCACAACAGTCTCCTCCTTTATACCTCACCACAGGTAGATAATGTGACTCATCCCTGTTCAGTGATTATATGCCCCAACTTCATGATGTGATTAGGAGTATTCTGTGGGTAGGCCAGATTCTGGCAGATTCACCTATTTCTAAAGAATCCTGGAACATTTCTGGTACAATTTCATAGCTGACCTCAACTGCTCCTCTACTTTCCCTACAGGGTATCATTGTTCCCACCCTACCTCTAAGGTAATATAGGGCCTGATGACAGTAGATGTCACTTAAGGGATCTGCATGCCATCTCTCTCCTATATGGCCATAAAGATGGCCCGTTATTTCCTAGTGCGGCCAGCTTCTGCCTCTGAGAAATTATATGCCAAAATATCCTAGTCTGGCTTATTCAAGACCCAAATTTCTCTGAATCCCAGGATTCCCTCTTTAGAGACCCTGTTCTATACATAGCCACTTTGAATCCAGTGGGCCAGAATCAGTGCAAACTGGCAAGGCACTACTATGCTACTATCTCAATGTTTGGGATATCTTACTCTTCAAAGTAGACTTTTGATAAAGTCTTTAATTTATACTCAAGGTTTATATGGAGTCAGAGCTTGTCCGCAGAAAATTCTTTCAAGTCATATTCCTAAAAATTGCAGGAAATTTGATGAAAATTTCCTCAAGTTTGATAGCAATCTGAAAATTTTACCCCAATTCACCAAAGAAAAAAGAAAAGAAAAAGAAAAAATACTAATAAAACTGAAATACATTTTAAAAACTGTCAACAGTAAAAATCAAGATTCAATCCTACTAGGAAAAAGATGAAGTGTTCTATCACCTTATGGAGAATATTATAACACTGTATAGTAGTCATCAAAAAAGATTTTCTAACTTGGAGAAAACTGTAGATTCCCTCCGTAGAGACTAGGCCATAGCACTAAATGCAGAGGTCCAGTGACTTTGGAAAACTCATTCCAATCCCATGTCACTTTCAGAGTCCCTGCTCAGAGTACAGGAAATGTCAGGGACAGCAGAGAATGTAATAGTATGTAATACACTTTCTAATTTCTCTCTTGAGTCTAAAGAATGTCTCTCAAGTTATAATTCCTATATACATTTTTTGTTTGCCCAGGTCTCTCCAACACAGGTTTCTCAACTGGTGACAATCCTTATAAAGTTTGTGCATCATCACCTCAACCCCATGCAAATATCTCATTTTCTTTTCTCCCGAGTCTTTGGAATATCCTTATATGGACTCCTGAATGAGCTAAATCAATTTCCCAGGGTAATCCCTACAGTATTTATTGTTGAGTATCTCTGCCAGGTATTTATATTGCTGAAGTTCTCAGTGGATCCAGATAACACTGTGCTAGAGGACCAACACCTCTAGGGGGCTTCTGTGGACCACATCCAAATTTTCCAGGCTCTAGACCTCTTGTGTCTAAAGGGCTCCATGTGCGTAGACATTTAGAAAATACTAGTGCTATTTACCCCGGAGTAAAATAGAGAGACACCTTATTCCTTACTGATGGACAATGACTTGATTAACTGCTTTGAAAAAATCAAACCAATAAACAATAACATAAACATGCTAAGGTGCCAACAACCTGGTGGCCCTTGTTAAGTACAATATTTCCCTTTCCATAATGTAGGTGTTCAAACTGCAGTTTTGTTCTGTTCTCTAGAGGCAGTTTTGTCTTTATTTTCCCAAAAGGGATCCTCTGATTCTAGGAAGAAGCATCTTTGATACATCATTAAGATGAATAAAATGTAGTCTGACAGTGAACCTGTTGCCCAGTGACTATCCACACCGTAGTGTATGGGCACATGATTACTAATCAGAAGGGAAGTCTCTAACTGTGGGCTTTAGGACTACATTTGGGCTTTTGTTGTTCAACATGGCAACAAAGAATAAAATGTATTATATTTGTGAAGAAAGTTGAAAATAATAATCAGTATGTTCTATGGTAGAATTAACATTACAAAATACTAATAATTTGTGGACCCAATAATTCCACTTCTAGCATTGATCCTAAGAAAATAGTCAGCAATGATCCTTTGTGTACTAGCCTGTACAAATGTTATTTATTAAAGCAAATATTGTGAGTAATAGTCACAGATTTAGCTTATTAAGAACACTGTAGCAAAAAGCACAGATTGGATAGCTTGAACAAAAAGTGACTATTTTCTCACAATTATGGAGTCTATATAAGTCCAAAATCAAGATATCAAGGGGACTAGTTTCTTCTGAGGGTCCCTCTCATTGGCTTGCAGGTGGCTGTCCTCTCCCTGTGTCTTCATATGACCCTTCTCTACGTGCCTCAGTGTCCTAATCTCCACTTCTTAGGAGAATAATAGTCATATTGAATTAAGGCCCAGTCTGATGACCTCCTTTTAACTTAATTACCTTTTAAAGACCCTATCTCCAAATACAGTCACATTCTGAGATACTGAGAGTTAGAACTTCAACACATAAATTGTGGCTGGGGACACCTTCAGCCTGTACAATCACATAATTGGAAATTCATTAAATTCATTATGGAACATGTACTCGATACTCTGCACCCACTAAGAATTATAATATATTTTGTGAATACTTATGGATGTAAGAAAGTATTCATGACAACGGGTTAATTTTAAAAATGCATTATAAAATTATTCAAAATATAACCTCAATTTTATAAATAAAATACTGTCTGCTCTATCTGCTCATAAAAACCTAATCCCTTAATCAAGTCTCACTACCCAAAGTTTCTAGAGATTGTTTTAGAAAGTTCCATGATGCTCAGCTAAAGGTCAGTACCCAAGATGCCCTCTATGCATGGGCCAAACAGTATCCTGGACTGCCCTACTGGCTGGGTAGACTCATTGCTGTTCTACCAGGCAGAACAACTTCCCTTCAGAAGCTCCCACTTTCCTGGTGTGTTGGGATGCTGACCTTCTATCAGTCCAAGCATTGTAGCCCACCACTCTTCCCTGCTGCTTCTCCTGATAATCACTGTCAGGCTCCCAAGCACTTAGGCCCAGTGCCCTTCTGACACCCTCTTGAGACCCTGCAGCACTGACCTCTGCGGGCCAAAGGTGAGCATTATTCTGTGCCTCAGCGAAGAATGATGCCCTGTTCTCATTGCGCTGTCAGTTAAGTCATTTGGGTTCTGATAGGATGCAGAATTATAGGTGAAATAGCACTTGCTCTTTCTAAGTACAGCTCCTCTGTTCCCTACTGTTCGTAAACATGAGTTAAATGGAGCTTAGGTTGGAAGACGACCTAAGAGACAGGCATTTCTGAAAGGCTTCCAAATAGTTCACACTCAGGTGCTTGGATTCTCCATCTTTCCGAGAGGTTTCAGACATCTCGTGAGCAGCTTTATTAGATATGTCAAATTGTTTCTTAGACTCAATCTAGGATGACGGATGTTTATCTACGTGTGTTTGTATTATCATCTCTTCTAAATAACACAACTTATTATATGTTCATATATCTATAGCATGTATATGTGTAGATATAAAGATATGGATATAGATATTTATATGGAGAGGGAAGATAAAGAGAAAAATCACTGATTAAATTTTCTTCTGAGTTACATAATTATGGGCATTTTTCTTTTGAACAATTTTTTTAAGATCTCAAAAATAAAAGGGAAATACTGTTAGTAAAGTAATCATAAAAGGAAAAAAGTTCAACGGGTCAGAACTAATAATGGTAAATTTAACAGGTTTAAGTTTAAAATCCCAAGTTTGCTTAAAAATTATTTGCACTTGTACAGAACAGGGAATTCTGATTTCTTTCCAGATGATATGTTAAGGTTCTGTGGTTCACGTTGTTCCCAACTTAAAAAAAAAAATTATATCAGGGTGCAAATCAGAATGGGATACTCAAGTTTGGGTACAGGGTCCTCTCAGGTAGAGAATTTTAGCCACCATTAACATTAAAAAGAGAGGACTTAGGTATCTTAGAAGCATCCAATATGCGACAGGCCACTTCGTTATAGAACAGGTGCTTTCAATACAATAATCTCCCACCCTGAAAATGTTCTGAGTGAGGCTACATAACCATCTCCCACAGGGGTGGGGGACCTGTGGCGTTCTGATTTCAAGATTGGCCTTTGTGAACCACAAAAAGAAGCAAGCAAAGCTTCACCTTGGTCTGCTGCACCTCTTTTAATAAAAGGATTTGTTCTGTGAAAACTGGGTTCAGTCAATAGGCTGCATTTGCAGATCCAAAGGCCACATGTGGCCCCAAGGCCACAGGTTCCCTACCTCTTGAGCAGAATCACCTTATGGGCTTATTAAAACTCAGATTCCTGGGTACTTCTCCCTGGCACTCTGATTTAATAAATAATCTGTGTTCTAATAAGGTCCCAGAAGACACCAATACTTATGGTCCATGGACCACACTTGAAACATCCACGGCATAACATAAAATATACCAGGATCTTCCTCCTTCCAAGATCAGTGATTCTAAGACAACAAACATAGAAAAATGTCCGCCTCCTCCAAAGTATTTACCTTAGCTCAGGGAAGAAGGAAAGATGGCTGAAGCAAAGAAAGAAACTCCCTGATCAAAAGCAAGAGCTGCCCAAAGTGATAGATCTGTTTCTGGGGCAGTGAGATGTTCAGGAAATAAATAAATAAATAAATAAAAGGTTCCAGCAAGCCTCCCCAGTTGATTCTTGTGAAATGGTTTCAAATATAAAATTTTTTTTGCCAAAGATACCCAATTACACTCTGCACAGCTCTTGGATTGCACTGACAATGCTTTAAAAAATGATGCATTTACTCCATGCAGCCAGCAATCTCTGGAGCCCGAGCCTTGGGGTTAGTGATGTGTCGCAGCTGTTTTCAGGGTTGCGTTGAAAGCTTCAAGCTTTGGCACAACTCAGCATTAACTCAGCATTAAATAGAAGCTTCGGGACTGGAGATCACAAACTTGGGTGGGTGAAATACACATTTTTAAATATCCCACAAAATGCTAGCATAAGGGGAAGATGGAGATTTTTAAAAAGAGACAGAAGGAAGGAAATAAAAAGCGTGCAATGTAAGTGACAAGAGACATGGGTCTGTCCCAGCCTTCACCATGGATCCCTTCTCTTCTGGACTTTGGAACATTTATATCCACTTTTTCAACAGAAGTGGTTCTTTGAGATGTTAGCCTATGCGTGCCCCATCAAAACACAATAAAAAATTATTTGTGATATGGCAAACTCTGCGCTAGCAGATTTTATTGTTTAAGAGATTCAGGCCGACTGGCTGCCAGCTCCTGGCCCCAGAACAGCAAAAAGTCATCATAAAGTAAGCATTCAGTATATTTGGATAGGTTACTAAAATATAATATGTAATAAATAATGTCTTCTAGTTCTAATGTGCATGTAACTTTTTCACAACAACCTCGCCGATGTTGACTCATTTGATTCTCACCATAATCCTTAAGTTAGGTCAGAATTATCACACCCATTGCCCTCCCGCTTCCACCCCCTCCAAAAAAAAAAAAAGAAAAAAGAGCAGCTTAAGGATTTACTTTCTTGCCTAAGGTTATAGAGAAGATAAAGGAAATATCAGGGCAAGATGTCAGTTTTACTAAAAACAAATTGTCAGATTTTCCCCTCATTGTACGCACATCAGTTCTAATTCCTGATAGTACAGTTGTAAATAAAGTCCACGCACATATTTATGTTTCAACTCACATTCTTAAAAAAGTCTTATAAGGACTCTAAAGAATATCTTAGTAGAAATATACTATTCTGAGCATCCAGTGTTCTATAGGTAAGGATTTAAAAATTCTTGTTTAAGCAGCTCCTGTGGCTCAAAGGAGTAGGGCAGTGGTCCCATATACCGGAGTTGGTGGGTTCAAACCCATCCCTGGCCAAAAACTGCAAAAAATAAAAAATAAAAAATGAAAAAATAGTCTGGCACGTGTGGCTCAAGAAGCAGGGTGCCAGCCCCGTATACCAGAGGTGGCAGGTTCAAACTTAACCCTGGCCAAAAACTGCAAATAAATAAATAAGTAAACATAAAATAGATAAATATAAGTAAAAATTGCCCTTTAGACCTGTCCAACCAATTTGCCAG
This sequence comes from Galago senegalensis, assembly GCA_963575145.1. Taxonomy (NCBI): domain Eukaryota; kingdom Metazoa; phylum Chordata; class Mammalia; order Primates; family Galagidae; genus Galago; species Galago senegalensis. The sequence continues at coordinate 36,714 of CAUYTI010102334.1, forward strand.
AATTTGCCCTAACTCCAGAGTAGATTTATCGGTTAGTTTCTTTCTTGGCTTCCTTTTCCCCCTTTCTCCCTCCTTCTCTCTTTCCTTCCCTCCCTCCTTCTTTTTCTGTCTTTCATTTTGGTGATGAAGTTGATAGCAGGGAGTTCTAGATCTGATTAAGAAACCCACCTATACTAAGAAAATAGTAAATCATGCCACCAAATCTTCTACGTTACCATGTCCTCAGTAGAGAGCTTTACTAGGCTTAAGAACATTGGGATATACATGCGTATTTTGTCAACTTAGACTATATTTAAAAATTCTAACACAATTACTTGAAGGCATCAATTCATCCAATCTTCTGACCACCTTTTAGATGGCCCAATATAACCATCAATTTGGTTTTTTGACTAAATTTTTTTGGAAAATATCCAGATATTATGCTGCTACAGCCCAAGATGCATTTACTTTTTCATAATTCTTCAGCTGCCAATAATTATTTATTGAGCTTCCACTTGTAAGTTCCTGGCGTTAAGGCTCGGTGCCTGTGGCTCAAGTGGCTAAGGTGCCAGCCATATACACCTAAGGTGTTGGGTTCGAATCCAGCCTGGGCCTGCCAAACAACAATGATGGCTGCAACCCCCCCCAAAATAAAATAGCCGAGTGTTGTGGCGGTTGCCTGTGGTCCCAGCTACTTGGGAGGCTGAGCCAGGAGACTCGATTGAGCCCAGAAATTGGAGGTTGCTGTGAGCTGTGATGCCACGGCACTGTACCCAGGGGGACAGCTTAAGGCTCTGTCTCAAAAAAAAAGTTCCTGGGTTACAAAAATGTTATATATGGTTCTTATTCTCAGGAGGTTTATAGAGGGGGATGGGAACACATATTTTAATAAATATGTGTATTATATTATTACCAATACCTAATAGGAAAAGCTATGTTCTGAATATTTTTATCCTCCCAAAATTCATATATTAAATCTAATATCCAATACAATAAGTGTTTAGGTCCCAAGGGCAGACCCCTCAGGAATGAGATCTGCACCTTTATAAAAGAGGCTCAGGGGAGCTTGTTCACTGATTCTATCAAGGGAGGACACAGCAAGAAGTCACCATGTACGTAGCAGAAAGGGAGCCCTCACCACATACCAAATCTGCTGTAACTTAATTTGAACTCCTACCCTCTAGACTTTGAGAAGTAAAGTTCTATTGTTTATAAATTATGCAGTCAGAGTCATTTTGCTATAGCAGACTAAACAGGCTAAGACAGTTTATATGGAAACAAGTGTTTCACAAAGAAGAACTTGTCCATTATGCCTGGGCATGCTTGGAAAATTGTATAGTAGACACAATGCCTTAACCAAGATGTGTAACCAAGTGAAGTCCATACATTCCTACAGGTACGGGTTGATAGAAATCTAAGGGACTAAGACACATTTGTTCTACTTAAACTTACCAATGACAAAAATGTCACTAGAACAATTTTGACACAAGCTAGATGGTTTTGATCTAAGTTTTTTGTTTTTTTTTTCAATTTACTAAGTGTAGACAGATGCAGACTTCTCATCTAAACATAGCCTTCATTTAAAGTTGATGAACACATCTGACATCACTACAATATGACAGTAATATTGAAAAGGAAGGCTTGGGGGCTTGGCTTATGCAGGTAAGTTAATGTAGAATGACTTTATTCCATAATTTGGTTTCTTCTTTCTGCTTATCTAACTAAAAAGTCAGTTTTAAGTTGTACTAAAAAGTTCAACCTGTAGCAAATCACATTTCTTCCACTAGACAAGCCTACTGTGGTTAGCCTGATCCTTAGGAAATAGATTCATTAGTGCCTCATAGGAGGGGTTATGGCCCTAGCACAGTATGTGGAAAGTAAGATGACAGACATGGGACAGAAAGACTAAAACAGCTGGAAGGAAAGCAACTGGCTTCAGGGAGAACTGAAAAGTGATTGCAGCAGAGCAGGAGAGAGACAAAGGACACAGTGAAGCTGGGAAGCAGAGAAGTCTTTACCAGGGTGATTCTGCAGACCTTGGGTTCTCCAGTGAGAACAAGACCAGGTCCCAACTCCAGAAAGTTGAACTGGTAAGATCACCTAATCTGAAGCAAGACCCAGGAGACCTGAAGGGGGTAAAGACCTAATATGTGTTTGCTATGTTCATGTGGCACCTTATATAATCTGAGCAGTGATTTCAGGAGGCAGATAGGATGCCTTATTATATCAATGAGGAAACTGAATCTCAGAAAAGCTAGGGAGAGAACAGTCACGGTGACAATTGCTAAGCTAATGATGCCAGGTCAGTAAACTTCAGCCTAGTTTCTAAAACACCCTGTGACAAAAACTGACCAATCAGAAGCCCATTGGGGGGTGTGTGTGTGTGTGTGTGTGTGTGTGTGCGCGCGCGCATGCGTGTGTGCCCGCCTGTCAATGAGGGCAATAAAAAGTGGGGAGGAGGAATTAGGATGGTAAAGTTATTACATTACTATTTAAGATTTTAAAACACAAAGCCTCTATGACAATCATATCATGACCCAGCTACTAAAACATAAAAACAGGGGGCCAAATCACTCTAGGTTTAGGATCCAATTCTGTCCCAGGAATATAAACAACAGGGTGTCAAATGCAAAGACTGCCTTTGACTGAGGACACACTGGAAAATAATTTTCCACTCCATGTTAGCCTATCTGCAATCAAAGTCTGTGTGGATCTGTGATTTTTTTAATCCCTTCACTTCTTTCTTCCTCTTTTCTCTCCTGGTGTCTTTACGTCCCCCCTAGTCCCTGCCATCTCCCCAAACACTTTCCTCTTGCCTATGCAGATGGTAACCAAAAGGAAATTGATGCAGTGGCAGGTTTAATACGACATTTGAAAAGTGACTTTTTGATTTTCAATTAACCTTGCACAAAGAGGAAATATTGAAATTCGCCCCTTTGTTCTTGGCTGGATCTGCAGACAGGCTGGTTGGTACCAAGAGCTGAGCCGGGTTTTGGGTGGGGTAGCGAGAGAATCTGGCTAACTCCACACACTCTGCCTTCTATTTGCACAAAATGAGACAAGACTAGCCTGTAGTAATTACTCTCAGAAAGGGGGAACAGGTAGGAGAGAAAATGCTCTTGTCATTTGTTTGACTTAATTGTGTGCTTTTATGAGCCGTCTGGCTGGAAGGATTAAAGTTACTTTTAATAATACTTCCTTTCAGAAAGAATGTGATTTGAAGTTTCCCAGCGGGGTCTCCCAGTCAACAGCAGGGCCCCTTCCCAATCCCTGTCCCTCACCTCCCTTCCTCTCTACTAGGCCCTCTCCCCTTCCCTTCTTTGAAAATCCCATTGTTCGTTTATAGAAGAAAAAGATGCTTGCTCTGTAATGTAAAACAGTAAAGTTAACTCCGCAAGTCTCCCCTCTCCGGATTTTCTGTACAGTCTTTACTAAAGGCAGTATCTCTCCCCCAGCACACACCCCGCATTTGCAAAAAGAAACCATGAAAATTACACATTGAAAACAAAGTGTCTTGAGCTTTGGACCTATGTAAACTGCGTGTGGACACCAGCGTGGTGACAGCGACAAAGCTCCGTAAACACACGCCACGGCACGTTGGTAGGGCAATCTGCTTTCCCTGATGGACCCTTCCAGCCCGCTTCCCTTCCCGTTCTGTCTCTGTTCTGGCAGCGTTTCTGCTCCTCGCTCCCCAGCTCTTTTCTCTCCCGCTCTTTCTTTCTTCCTCTTTTTCTCTGTTTCCTCCTGCTCTATGGCTTCCACAGGGACAGAGTCTCCACGGCGTGGGGCTGCGACTCCGGGATCCCTGCGGTAGCCCCGGGGCGTGGGGGCTGCGGGGGCTGGGGGGGGGACCGCGAGCTCGCTGCAGGTGCGGGTCCGCCCGGGACAGCAGCCAGGGGACGGTGGCGCGCCGGATGTCGGCCCCGGCGATCCGTCCCGGCCGCCTGCCTGCACGCGGGAAGACGCTTCATCTCATCCCTAGATGGCAGCAGGATTCTGAAGCTGGCGCAGCCCTTGGCAGCCCTTTCTAGTCTATTTTCCTGAACAGATTGCCAGGGGATACGGCAGCTAAACAACCCCGCGCCTCCCCAGCACAGGTCAAGCAGAAAAGCAAGCCGGCCGGACCGAAGCCGCTGGCGAGGCCTCGGGGTCAGATCCTGCAGCTCCGCGCACCACATCCTTTCTCTCTGCACACAGATGTTCTAGTGTGCAAACAAACAGACAAACAGAAAAACAAAAACAGAGACAATAAAAAAAAAAAAGTACAAGTCCCGACTTCCTGGAGACTGTGCAGTGGTAAAGATTAAGATGGTGACAAAAGTCTAGACACACACACAGAGCCAATGAACTCAGGGGAGAACACTTGTTTTTCCTGCCAGGGTCCAGGCTGGCCATCCCGGCAGGTAACGCGATGTGAAGATTAAGACTTTATTCCAGGGTCACTGCCATCCCGCTGTTCACTTTGGGGGAAGGTTCCCTCTGTCCCGAGCGTCAGTGATCTCATCTGTGAAATCAGGGTTATTACAGCTTTCAGTCCTGTGTACAAACGAAAAATTGTTAGGGTTTACCAAGAACAACAAAGAAGGGGAAAAAATCACTTTGTCAGGAGAAAGCTGGCTGCTGCAGTATTTGACCCAGGACAGGCATTTTCCTTCACAAGAACATGGCAATGGGGGCACGGTATTACTGTGATCAGCTGGAGGTGGCTTTTTGAAAAAAAAAGGGCAGGGGTTGTTTCACCACTTACAACAGAGACCTTTATCTCCCGACCACGTCTTTTATCCACACTGGGGCCTAAAAATCCTACACATGGGAAGTTTTCATGGCCAGAAACTACACACAGCAGTCCAATGACTGTGGCCCCCAGGGTCTCAGGATTAAATAGGAAAAGCAGAAAATACTCTGGTTGGAGGACTCTCTATTGGAAAAAGTTAGTGTTAATACGGCTGCCAACATACTGTGTGAGTCAAGAATTCTCTTACCAAGCCTGACTCAGAGGGAAAAAAAAAATCAAAGATGTTTTTTAAATCCCTCATATTACAGTACATTCTCCTGTGAATTCTGTCTCCTTCTGGCACCCTGGCAACCTTTGTCACACAAGGGCCAGGAGGACAGTGGTTACTGATGTTTATCTCTTTATCTTGTCTGGGGTCTTCTTCCTTTCACTCTCTCCTGATTCAAAGTTCCAGCCACTCGAGCAGGGCTGGAAACATTCTCTCCTGACCCTGACCCCAGGAATTATGTAATATGTGTAAAGTCTTAAGTAACCTCGATTATGTACACCAAATAGAGTAGAGCTTCACAGCCTACAACTTTGCTTACTGGGGGTTTTACAGGATTCAAAGCAAAGCTGTTTCAAAGTGATAAGGGGGTGGGGAGGACGGGGAGGCGACAAGATGACATTACACAGAAGTCTAGTCATTGACAGTTATCCTTCCTTAAAAAGATTATGCCAGATCATGGGGCAGGAAGCAGAGTCAAAAAAATTTCTGTCATTCGGGTTCTCTCCTGTTCTGTTTGAATTTTAGATCTATTCAGCATTATTATTAGCCTCCTGTAGCATCAACCCCAGCAATATTAGCATATCAGTCATTCCAGCCGTCTCACACTACACTATTGACTTGCCACCTAACCTTATCCTTACAGCTTCTGAATAGTCTCGCTAGTTGGGAAAATTCTCCAACCTCAAAGTCCTCCATTTCAGTGATACTCTGCCCTGTCCTGAAAAATCAGCTTCTCAACACCCACCCAGCTCTTACCATAAGCCTTCCAAACCTGAATCCTAAGATTCATCACCTGAATCATTCTTTTTTTTTTTTTTTTGAGACGGAGCCTCAAGCTATCCCCCTGGGTAGAGTGCCCTGGCATCATGCTCACAGCAACCTCCAACTCCTGGGCTCAAAAGAGTCTCCTGCCTCAGCCTCCCAAGTAGCTGGGACTATAGGCGCCTGCCACAATGCCTGGCCATCTTTTTGGTTGCAGACATCATTGTTGTTTGGCGGGCTGGGCTGGGGATTCGAACCCGCCACCTTAGTTGTATGTGGCTGGCACCTTAGCCGCTTGAGCCACAGGCGCAGAGCCACCTGAATCATTCTTATCAAGACTCTCCACCTTCTCTTCTGCAAAAACCATAACCCTAACTTGGAATTTCTTATAGACAGAGTGGAAAACAGATCAAAACTGCAATCTGCATCCTTAGCCCCTGATACCAGAGATTAAGACTACGTTGGTGAAAATCATCCAGCCTTACTTTTTATATTCACTTAATTCATTACGCACAATCTTATATGGACTCTTCCTGCTGCCTGTTATTTTGTTTACTCTGGGTTACTTGTTTACTCCTTTTATTTACCTCTAGTAATGTGTCCTTCCTAGGATTTTTAGTGGGTATGCCAACACTCTGGGCTTCACCAAATATTCTCCCTTCTAGGAGACCAGCCCCTCAACTGCTTCACTGAAGAATCAGAGCCCTGGGGGAGATGGAACCTCAGACCCCTGCTCCCAGCCCAAGTGCTTGCCCATGCTTCTCTCTTGACACCCTGCCTCTGGTCTCTGGGAAGAGAGGCCTTTTATCTGCTGTTCAAGACAACACGCTATCCAGGAATTCTTTGCATATCATCCTCGCTCATTTCTTCTGGGACGTCCTTCAGTTACCCTCTCTTTTCTGTCTTTAACCCCCTCTTTTTACCCCCAACACTTCTTTTCTCCTTCTCTTTATACTCCCTTCCCATTCTCGTATCAATCATCCGTCATGCTCTCTAGACATCAGGGAGTACCGCACTGTATAGTGCTGAGTCGCTTAAAGACAGGGATGTGTTCTGAGAAATGCATCTTTAGGTGATGTTGTTGTGGTGAAAATACCAAAAGGCACTTACACAAGCCTAGATGGTGCAGCCTACTGCACACTCAGGCTGCCTGCTCCAGCCTATTGCTCCTGGACTGCAAACCCATGCAGTGTGTTACCGAACTGAGCATTACAGGCAGTGCAACACTGTGATGATTTGTGTATCTAAATATATGCAAACACAGAAAAGGCACCTAAAGGTACTGTATTATAATCTTATGGACCACTGGCATAGATGCAATCTGTTGTTGACCAAAACTGCATTATGCAGCACAGGATTATATTTGTAGAGACACACACATAAACACACCACTCCAGTGGTCCGCCATGCTTCTCTGCCTTTATCTATGACTTTCCTACACTTTTCTTTTCCTTATTTTTATTCATTCTTTGAAACCCAGGACCAAGGACCAGACCCCCTGGAGTAAACTTTCCTTGACATTTGAAACTAGTGAAGACCCTTTTATTTTGCCCTTGCAGAGAGCACATTCCTTTATTATAGCAGTTACACACTCATTTTTTCTCATTCTGTTTGTAATTTCTGTTTAACACACTAGACTATGAGCTCCTCAAGGGCAAAAACAGTGTCTTATTCATCTTTATTTTCTTGGTGCCAAATGCAGGCCCAGGTATATGGTATTAAACTTTGTTTTATATGAATCAGTCGTACTGCCCTCTATATCTGTTGCCTTCTAAGAAAAATGTTTGCTTTCATCACCCCTGAAGAATAGAGAGTCCTTTAAGGTCTGTTTCAGCTATTAATACTGTGCTGTGTACCAAGCCCAAGGCCAACCAACCTTCACTGGTACATGGGCTATGAGATGAACTGGCAGAGAGGGTTCTTCTAAAACCATCATGATGCAATTAAGGCATCTTTTAAGTTTGAAATGGATGCTATGGAGAGAAGCAGGAAGGTGGCAGCAGAAGAAACAACTTTAATATTATAAGGCAACTTGATACTGGGAGACAAGAAGAATTACAATGGTCATTCAAATGAGGTGAGTTTTAAAAGCAGAGGTAATGAATGTGTGCTTGATTGAATTCAATACAATAATTCATCCCATATACTCATAGAAAATGTCAGAGTGTAGACTAGAACCCATGTTTCTCTGCATGAAGACAATTGTTTTTTTCTGGTCCAACTTACCTGCTTCGTTCTTGCTTCTGTGTAACAGGAAATGTAAAGTTAGGTGTCAATCAGGCCCTAATTAGTAAGGAAACGAGATACAAAGGAACTAAAAAAAGAAAGAAGAAACCATTGAAATAGAAGAGTGTGAGCATAGCAACAGATTTATTAGTCAATAAAATATAAATGACTGAAGGTGGATTTCTAAGTTAAAGAGTTATTTATGGAGCGTGTACATTATTGATCACTATTGATTGATGTTTACTGCAAGCCAGACAGTCACTATATCATCATCATCACCATGTACACTTACTAGTCACCACTTCAAGGGCGTTACATTATAAAGGTATTTAATCTTCCTTCTAATCCCTTTAGGTAGTTACAATGATAATTTAAATTCAGCAGATTTGAAGGTTGAGGCACAGAAGTTAAGTAAATTAATTGAATAACAGCCAAGAGGTGAGAAAACCACTGTATGCATATATTCACATATATTATCTCATTTAATTATGACAGAACTGTTTGTAAAAGAGTTAGATAATCATATTTTATAATTGTATAACCATTTTTTATAGATGAGGGATCTGATTTGAGGAATCAGTTGAATAACATTGTATGTGTCTAGCTAGTAAGACCCTGGTCTACCTATTAGAATAATTCAAGTCTTCCCTAACATACCATGTCTCTGTCTTTTAAACTGAATATTGAGGAATAAGTAAGATGTTACTCTGAGTTGGTAAAATCTTCATGTATGATTGTTTTAGTTTCCATGTAAATATTGTTTTAAATCTTCCTTGGGAAAATTACTTCCAAATTAACTCAGATAATGAACCTGTAACTCAGATAATGAACCAGTATGGTGTGAGTTTTTAGCATCACTTCAAAGATAGAAGTAGCTCACACCTTCGATCCCAGCATTTTGAGAAGCTGAATTTAGACGATTACTGGAAGCCAGGAGTTTGAGAGTTTCAGACCAGGAGTTTGAGAGCAGCCTGGGCAACATACAAAAATCCTATCATTTTGTCCCTTCCGTAATTACACCAAGAATGATGGGTTCCGTTTCTGTCTTCAAAGGTGCCACCCACTTTTCTGACTCAAAGTGTTTGGACCTGGTGTTTTCTTTCTACAAATTACTCATTCTACCCATCTAACCTTTCTACTTTCTACGGAACACCTTATCCCTACCAACAAACCTACAGATTCTTATGTAAGTGCTTCAGACATATTCTAGCTGTCTGCTGAGATTTGGTAACATATTTGCTATATGAATGTACGTAAAAATGAGGCATACTCTGCAAATGAGTGAAGATGATGTTTGCATCAAAGTGGTGACATGTGGGCTAAAATCTGAGAATCGCATAGGATAGATAGGCTGAAGATTCATCCCACTAGGCTCTGAACAATCCAGGCTATGACTCAAATATTTTATAAAGTTCTGACTGCAACTTTTAGAAATGGAGATGGATGGATAGGGGTGCACAGAGCAAAAGTCAACCAGAAAGTAAAGTGGCATACTAGATGTGGCATTGCCGGAAGAATTGGATTTTTTTGGGGGGTGGCCAGGGCCAGTTTTGAACCTGCCACCCCCAGTATATTGGGCCGGCGCCCTACTCCTTGAGGCACAGGTGCCACCCCAGGAATTGGATATTTAACCTAAAGAAGAGGACACAAATAAGGAGAGTTTTCCACCATATGACCCATTATGATTTGACATCCCAGAGAATTTAACAGAAGATAGCAGGAGATAACGTTGGACTCTGTTTATGAATGATCCTCTGAAGACTGTAGTGAGTAAAAACAAAACAGTTATATGCTGGGATCCCCGAGTTGGGAAGGGTTCATTTGGGGACAATGAGTCCTTTTTCCTAAACATCATAGAGTGACATGTTGAACTGGGTGCAAGAAGCAAATGGGTAATCTCCAAACTTTCACCCAACTCTTATTAGTTTAGAGTGGCAGTGATCATACTGGTGCTTTACTTTGTTTTCTGACTTGCAAAGTGTATATGATGATGCTGATAACAGTAATAATGGTAACAATAACAAAAGATATTGTATAGATTGCTGAGGGAATTGAATTAGGAAAAGTATTTTATAGCACCACTTGAGGCCAACAACCTGGCCAACATAGCAAGGTCCCATCTCTGCAAAGAAATACAATGGGATAATTAACCTGGTGTTGTGGCACACACCTGTAGTTCTAGCTACTCAGGGGGCCAAGCCTTAGCTCACTTGAGCTAAGCAGACGAGGCTGCAGTGAGGTGTCTGCATTCCTGGCTAGGTGACAGAATGAGAACCTGTCCTTATAATAAATGAAGTACTGTTATCTATTATATGGGATATAGAGAAATTACAAAAAAAAAAACTGTGAAAACCAACATTTAGTCACCACTTATTACACCTAGGCACTATACTAATTATATTTTGTTCCAGAAATAGTTACCTATTGAATTGAAGGCATTATATATTAGTCTTGCTATAAACATTTTAAAGCAAAATAAAAACATGGCCTTGAATGATTTTTATCTTCCCTCAATTATGAAAGCTCCCTTTTGGCTTTCCTTTTTTCCAACTGCCATTGCTGACTCAAAAGAGGGAAGGTCCACTGTAGTCTTCAAAGGCAAGGGCAGCAAGCTTGAGTCTTTGGGACAGTACTGGAAAGGGCTCTCAACCCATCACAGACATATGCACTTTTGCACGTGCAGGAATTGTATATTATTTCACACAGAGGAAATTGGCCCACCATGTTATGCCACCTAACCTCATGGGCCGTGTGTATGCATGGGGAAGGAGAGTTGTTTATTTCTACCTATTTTATTTTTTATTATCTATTTTATTCAGTATTCTCTTTTCTCCTTTAAAGGTAATACAGTGATAGAACTGAAATTTTTAAACTTTAAGGTCATTTTAAATAGGAATCCAAAGAGCCAGCAAATGAATCCATGGACGGGGGAATTGGTGTGGGAACAAATTTATGCAAATGTAAAACACAAGGTAGATTGGAGAGTCAGGTGCTTTAAGAAGAGACATTATGAGACAAGAAAATCAATCAATTTTAAGAAACTTTTTTCCTCATTGAGCAAAAGACAATAGGATTTCTGAGAAAGGAGTTCTGTGGTTGTGTATAATTTGTATCTATTCTCTTGTTGTGGTAGAAACTAAATATAAGCATAGGAATCCTTTCCTCCCTTTGCTTTTGAACTAGTTTTAAATTTCCTTGCTAGGAAAGACAGCCTGGGGTGGTAATACAGTGGTGTGAAGGGGACCCGCTGGTAGCAGAAGATGCCTGAGAAGCTTTAGCAAAGTGCCAGAAAGGTTTAATCCAAAATTCTTCTCCCTGTGATTATCCTCCTCCTGCTTGGTTACGGAACCACTGTCAGAATAAGAAGGCATCAGCCACGATTACCAAAAATAAGTAAGTAAATCCCTGATATTTGCATAAAAGTATACACAATGAGCAAGAAGAAAGAAAAGAGCAAAAAGAATTGATTATAATTTTCTATTTTACATGAGAAACTGCTTAAGAACTTTATCTTCATAACAATCCTATGTCTTACGTATTATCATAACATTTTGAACAAGAGAAAACTGTAGGTTAGAAACCTTCCCTGAAGTCAAAATACTACTTTTGGGGAGCAAAGGTAAAATTTAAACAGAGTTCAGCCAATGCCTGCTCTTCCACAAACTGTTCAAGTACAATGTTATTTCAAGACTTTTTAACAGCTGTGCTTAATTGCTTTTGCAGAAAATTCAATTGCTACAGAAAGAGCCAGCTAACCTTTATTTCTGAATTAAATGGAAACTTTTTAAAATTAGTGATTTGGATTATAAAACCATAACCAAGTCATTGCCTATAGCCTTGTAGCAAAATTGTCTAATTGCCAAAGTACAAGATTTAAAAAATGAGCAAAGTCAATTTATTTTATTTATATTCCCTTTTCTTTCCTCCAATCTAGTCATTTGTTTTAGAAGCAGTTTGTGCCATTATTATAGACCACAATATCTTAGAGCACTAAATCTGAAAGCTATCTAAGTGATCAGATTGTTGCCTGAACCGATCAATTTACAAAGAAGCTAATTGCCTCAAACTTGGTGACACCTATAGTTCTAGAATCAGCATAAGAATTCAGACGGGCTTTGATTCAGCAAACATTTAGGGAATTACCACGTTTCTGGGCACTGATCATACAGTGGTGAACTATAAAGGCACTGTTCAAATAGAAATTATTTACTTATAAGAACTCCGCAGAGAATTAAAACGGAGAAGTTCCAAATTATAAGAAAGAACCAGTCACATCCAAATTAGAGAGAAAAATATTACTGAAAGATAAAACTTCAGGTATAATGAGACTTATGGCGAGAATGAGATTGGCATGTTCCAGGAACAGAAAGAATGTTCTATGACTTACGTCTGGCTGCCTAGGGACGCTTATTAGATGTGGTCAGAGATGAGCAGAGAACAGATGGTTTCATAGGCCAGGGTTATAAATTTAGATGTTATTCTGAATACATTGTGTTATTATTAGGTTCTTAAGTAGAGGAGTGGTGATTCAGTCACAATATTTGCAGGTTACTGGGCTATTTCATGAGACAAAGGACCAAAAAGGAGCAGGAAGATCAATCCGGAGGCAGATGACAGTGGATCTGTAGATAAGATTGGCAGAGACAAGGACGGGGTGAGCTGGACAGATCTGCTATATGATTTGGTGGCAGAGTCTGCAGGTTCTACTTATGGATTTAAACGTCAAAGGAAAGGGAAAGAGAAGAATCAAAGATGTCTTTTTGTTTGGTGAGAAAAAGGGTGGTTGCCTGGTGGTACACTTAGCTATGGAAAATGAGATGAACTTTGGAAAGAAGAGATGGAGGGTGAGGGATGGGGAAGGTAGTGAAGAGCTGTGTTTTGAACATGATAAATTTGAGATGCATATTAGACATCCCTTAGCGATGCTCTCCTGGAGATGAGGGGAGAGGTCAAGGCTAGAGATACAGTTTAGGAGTCATTATCATATAGATGAATTTGAGGCTGTGGGAGTAGATGAGATTACCTATGGAGAGGAGATAAAGGATCCTAGGAATAAGCCCTAGGGTACTTCAAAATTTTGAGAGCAGTATTTTTCTTTAAATAAATATCTTTTCTATTTAACTAGTAGATTTAATTTCAGTACTTTTCTATGAGAAGGTAATAATCCGAAGCAGAGCAATCATTATTTTTTCCTTTAAATTTTCACTAATCCCCATGTCCTAAAAGGCATATATAAAGTTATAAGTAATTTAATGAGAGAAATATGAAAATACACACAAAAGCACAATTGGTTTAAGCAAGGCTTCTTGATGCTTGCTTTGTAGTTGATGGCATATCTATCTTTCTTTAGAAATTACCTGTCATTCAGCCTTTCCTAATAATAGATTGTGATTGTGCATATTATACCTTTCCAAACTCAGAAGGAAGTGTTATGTTCTGCACCCTATGAACTGTACCCTCATGAGTTTAAACTCTGTCAAAAGTACAACTAGGGAGTACCTTTGTCACTGAGCAATTGCAGCTCAGTATTACTAAAATCTTCTTTAAGCTGCTCATTGAAGAATAAGACAGTGCCATTTCCATCCCAAGGAACTCCCAGTTCCAAAGCAAAGTGTTATTATACTGTATCAATCCCAAAGCCTGCCAGCTGCAGGTTTGAAATAGCTGCACTCTCTGAAACCCAACTTTAAATCCCAGAAAAGGGAGTTCATCCCTTTATTGTCCTAAAATAGACCAATGCTGTATGGCTCAGCAAGGGGTCTTTCTGATGGCACCTTCGAAATTACCATCCTCAGTGTTCTTTATGGGAAATAAAAGTCCTGGAGAACTTTTCATGAGCAGGCTTTTGGCCTGAGGCTCTTGAAGAAAATCTTTTCAGTTTCTTTCTGGCTGTATACATCATGATCCATGATTGCTTATCAATCTTTCCTTGGAAAGAGGTTATTTCTTTCATGAAGGTGCATATCTGCCTGTTTTATGTGCTGGATTATATCGAGTGGTTGGATGGTAGAGGTAGTTTGTGATTGCCGGTAATGGCATTGGTTGCTAATTCTTAATTGTCTGAAAGTACTGCATAAAATATAATATTTCCAGGATTGCACGGCTGAGCATATAGGAAACTCAGCTGCATCTATTTCTAGTCAGATTTGTGTCCTGCAATCCTGCAGTATACTCCTTAATCCCCACCCCTTACCTCCCTCTTAGGACTGTTTGCACTCTCTCTCTCTATCTCACACACACACACACACACACACACACACACACACACACATTCCTACCTTACTTTTGCTTTTCCAGTTGTTTATATCCAGTGCCTCATTTGATTTCTGATAAAAATGACTAAAATCATCTTCCTGAATTTTCCATCTGTTTCCAGGTAAAAGGTGTAAATCTTCTGCCCTTCCAATCTTCCTTTCAAATCTGCTTCTGGGTCAGGCTTCTGATATTTTAATATTTGCATGACCTTCTTGTCTTTGCTGTTAGTATTTCCAAATTGCATCAAAGTCTATTATCTGAGGACACTTTTACTAGACCTTAGTTTCTCTGGTCTCAAAATTCTCCCAGGAACCCTTCCTCTCTGACATTCACTCCCTTCATGTTTAGGTTCCTCATGATTCCTAAATTTTCTCATTTAACACAATTTCATGATCCGCCTGTCTCCTCAAGGTAAACACACTTTTATGTCCGGCCCCAGAAAGTCAAAGTCCTACACAGAGGAGAATAATTCTCTTCATGTCCTTTAGGACAGTCACCTGAATTCACTGTGAATGAAAAATGAGAAGATCTATGGCAACGCTTTTTAAATTTTTTTTATTAAATCATAAACACATAGATAATATATACATTAATGCATTTATGGGGTACATTGTACTGATTTCATGTAGAATTAGGAACGCTTACATCACACTGGCTAATATAGACCTCATCTCATTGGCTTAGTTATTGTGTGAACATTTATACTCTATGCTAATAGATCCGGCAAGTCCCCTTGCATTATGTACCATAGGGACAACATTTCTTTAAACTACAAATACTACTGATGTGCCTGATTTTCTATTAAATTTAGTAAAATAATTATCAAAATGGATTTCTAAAATTTACTCTTCTAACTATTTTCATACTTTTTAATATGATTTTGGTTTTCCTTTGAGGATTAACTGGCTTAAAACAAGAAAAGTCTTGAGCATCTCTTTTTCTTCTTCTTTTTACATCCCTGTCTCATTGACCTTTCAAAGTAGAGGTGATAACCAGTTGTATTTCTTCCAGACTGACCTTCCACTTCTGTGCTAGTTTTCAACTCTTTACAAGTAAAGAAGTTAATAAAGGAAAGAGAGGGAACTTTGATGCTGCCAACTCTTAAGCAATTTAAGCTGTGACTTTACTAACCTTAAAGTAAATGAAGCCAGATCCAGCAGCTGCATGATCAAATGCTGTTACAGGATAATTGAGTCCAATTGAATATTATAATAATGGTGGGAAATGAATTCTGTGCACATGGAGGTTTCTTCATCTCCAGGAGAATTAAACTGCTGAATAGCCACGGACCCCACTGAAAGTATTTCAAATACCTAAGTCCAGAAGGATAAGAACCAACAAATAGAAGGCAACATCTGAGTGATATAGCAGAGAAGTTAGAACACATTTCAGAGAAAGAGAATAATATCCAATCAAAGATTATGTTTTGTTAGGATGTGCAGAGGCAATGGAATTCTTCATATTTGTATACAGAGAGAAAAGAGAGAGACTCCAGATCCCTTTTATATATTGGAGTTATAAACAGTTGTATAATCCAATACATGCAGTTCACACAAACATGTCTGTTTCTACATGAAACAAGTGCTTCTGAACTGCATTTTATATTTGACCACCAAGCCATTTTCATAGTAAATAGCTGAATCGTGAAGACACCATGTCTCTTAATGATGAAAGAACATCAAAAGATTTCCTCCCAAGTGCTGATCAAGGTCTGTCAATGACAACATTTCTATAGCAATTTCCCTTCAAACATATTAACTTAATTCAAGTCTTTATGGGAGACATAACAGGTCGCCAAGAACTTTTGACATCAACATACTCACTTCTGTTGTTTTAGGGTCCATCCCCGATTTTATATTGACTATTGTCCAGACAGAGTCCTTCCCATTTATCCATCCATCCACCCATCCATTCATCATCTATAGTAAACAATTATTTATTGAGTACCCCCATTTTGTCCACCATAGTGCTAGGTTCTTAGGATCATACAAAAGGAAATAGCCCTTTGTCACCTATAACCCATCAACATTTTGCAAACATTCCAGCAAATTTTCATTTTCTTTATTTCACATTATGTTTTCTGCCACATGATTATGATTATTTTATTATTTTTCAGGCATAATTTACTTGCTCTAAGTGTGCATTTGTTTTCATTCCATCCACTTGCCAGCTTGCTTATTCTAAATCTTTACTCAGGATTGCCTGTCCTTTCATTTTTGTCTAGAAGCACCACTTCTGGAATCATTTCAGCAACAGAGAGCCTCTCTTTATGCCCTTCATTTCCTGTCTCTCTCTTTTTTTTAGTCTCTCTCCACTCTCTACAAAAATATATATCCCATTGTATTTATAGTTAGATGTCTACAATTAAAATGCCACTGTCCTTGTGCAGTTGCTTTAGTAATATCATTTTCTGCCAAAACTATAGTGGCTGGAAATGAGGTTTATGATTCATTTTTCTCACAGACCAAACAAAACCGGACTGTGTGTGCCACTGGAAGGCAATTACCGTACTTCTGCAAACAAGATACAACAAGTATTCAGGGACACTTGGTGTCACCTTGATGCCTGTCTGCACAGTGGGGATGTGTTACCTTTCTTGGCCTTTCATCCTTCACCATGTTCTGTTGGTTCTTCCCACTGCCTCATCTTGATCACCATTGCTGTCGTCATTAGATTAGTCTCGGGTCTTCTGAGTTTAACTTAAAAACTCAATTTGTCCAGACACAAAAGCCACTGTCCTCATAACTAGATCATCTTCTATGCTAGCTAGGAAAGAGAGAAGTGAGAGAAATGTGTGATTTGAAAAGAAACACTTAATGGAGTGCTTATTTAAATATATTCTAAAATATGTTTGTCTACTTGACCTAACCACTGACTTAAACGCAATAAGAAGGCATTTTAACACCATTAATTTCTGGATTTCTGCCAGGGAAAGCTCCTTGCTTTATATCCCCTTAGGCTGTACTGATGAAACTACCTAAAAGTGGGGTTTAATAGCATTTAATTCATTTTAAATGCTAAAGCAACCAGCAAAGTGTATCAGATGATGAAAAAAATAAAACTCTAGAGGTTAAAGAAAGTATTCCAGCTGAGACTTCCCTGCTTATATATAGCATGTCGTGTTTTCTCTTGGAATCTCAGTTTGAGGACTGGTCTTTCACCAGTGATTCCTGACAGACATCACTTCCTACAAGATTGGTGGTAACATTGCTGCTTTCACTGGTGGTGTTTTTCCAGCTGAGTGATGGCAGCCACTGTGGGTGATGTTGGTGGTCTTGGTGGTAGATGGGATAGCAGCATACTAAAATTCTTTCCACTCAATAAAATTAAGCAGTCCAAATTTCAGATGCAAACTGTTCAGGGACAAGATGCTAAGTGTTTCTAAGTGTTTTGTTAAGAGCCAGTGTTTAAGTAAACATTACAAATTACGGTTGTCTAGTAAATAACGTGAACCGAAGCCCTTGAAAAATTTATTATTCATAATATACATCATTTTGTCAGCTGGATCATGGAGCTTTTTTCTCAATGAATTTGTGAAGATTTTGGTTTGATTGCTGGCATGGAACAAAAGTGCTTTTCAAAGATCCAGGCAAGAATAGGTGTCCCAAGCTGAGCCTCCATCAGAGAAGGCAACCCAGAAAGGCAGGCAGGGGGCTGATTGTCACTGCACATGTTTTGACAGGAGGATGAGGTGTCTGGTTTTCTCAGCAACAGCATCCTCAGAAGAGTATTTGGTGAGTCAAGGTCCTCGTTTATTGTGCTTATTCGTAGGAATTATTTCGCAGAGCTCAAGGATTACTCACTTAAGTAAAAGTTTTAGCTGCAGGTGTTTCCTCTCAGTTCCTCTCATGCAAAAGTGTGTGTCTCTGTGTATATATGCACCACTTTTTCTGTGCAGTTAATTGCAATAAACTTTGATCCTAAGTTAATTTTTAATAGTATCTGGAGAAATTTCAAGCTGAATCCATTTCTTTGTCACACGTAACAGCTTTTCTGTTTGTATTTTGGTTTCAATATGTCAGAATATGGGGCCTCTATTCATGAAATTGTTCTCATGTGCAGTTAATATTCCTTGAGCTGCCACCATAAGCCAGCACCATGGTGAGACCTAGAGGACAGGTGGGCAGCCAAGTGAATCCACAATCTCAATGCAATAATGTACATGCTGCAGTAGTAATAAGAATAGAGCTTATCAGAAACATAATAAAAGACACTTACCACAGCCTTTCAGGTCAGGCAGGGTTTCCTGGAGGAGGTTACCCCTGAGCGCAGCCTTAAAGTAAGAAGTATACAGGTGGAGAGGGAAAGATTCTCCAAACAGAGGGAGAAGAATATTATAAGTCATAGAGAAGAAAGGTTATGCCAGGAATTTGCACTTCCTTGGGACTAAAGCTCAACATTTACATAAGGGTGAGGCAGAAAATGGAATGTTAGAGAAGGTGAAAAGATGCTGGCTTTGGTGCTTGGAGAGGGGAATAGAGTTATCTGTGGCAGAGAGAATAGAAAGAACTTTCTCAGTTCCCTCCATGGGACTAGGAAATCAGTTTTCAGTTTTCTCATGTGTAAAATGAGGTATTTGGATTCTACTATCACCAAGACCTTTTCCATCTTTAAAATTCTGTGATCCTATGAATTTTGGTGCTTTGCAGAAAACATGAAAGTATTCATGAACACGTGAAACAATATTCTCTTCTGTAGGAGACAATAGCTTCATCATCTAAGATTTATATTTGGAAATCGCTATTAATCGTGTTTCACAAACAATCACTCCATTTAACCTTTAAAATTGTGTCCATTGTTTGTATAAGGAAACAACATAGATAATTACAAATGCTCTCTGTTTTTAAGACTAGTTCAGTTCTTTAGGAATGACGTTAAAGAAAAGGCAATTCTTAAATAAAATCTGAGCCCTCTTGATTGCACTTAAAATTCCTCAGCAAACATAAGTGTTAGTTAAAACTAATCTGAAGCGAAAGACAAGACATTTTAGGTGAAGTATGCTGGTAAAACTTCAAGTAAATATTAGTTTAGTTATTTTTACTGGTGTAGAAATTAGGCCAATAACATTTAACTTTGGGAATATTTATATGAAAAGGAAAAAATAACATCTATACATGTGGGGTTTTTCTCTGTCATAGAAGTGCACGTGTTCTGTTTTCAGCCTCACCATTATTGGTAATTTTTACCGTTTGATCCACCAAAATTTCAATCAGTTCATACAAAATAGACAAATATGCATATCCAGATATGTGCTCTTTTGCCAGAAATATGTAACTACTGTTAAACTCTAAAAATGACTATATATGTAATTAACAAGCTTTATCTCATAGCATTTTCCTAATTCTCTTAAGAAGAATTGGGTCAAGGAATTTAATCACTGGAATATTTAGATGGAACCAAAACACAAGAAATACAAGGTACTTGAGTTGTTTATTTGGAACCACACAGAAATCAAAATGAGATGAGAGTAAAATTTGGTGACTTAGAGCCATTTATTTACACTGCTATTTAGACTAACCAGCCCTATTGGACCTATAAAATATTGTATTTCAGGCATTCTTTATCATATCAGATAACTTGGAAATTTTCAGAAAACCAATCTCTTCAGTCGCCATCTCAATACGCAATATATCATTCATTCAACAAATATTTCTACTGTGGCTGAGGTTTACCGGGCATGGAGTTAAGCACTAAAGTTATAAGAGCAAAGGTAAGCTGATCTTTGCTCCCAGGGAGTTTGTGGTACCATGTGGATGCCACCCTGTAAATTAGTGATGACAGGCTTTGTAATAAATGCAAATGAGGAATAAGCTTGAAGCACTTGGTAGGTTGTGCTGGAGGGAATACAACTCAGTTTGTGGTGGCCTTAGAAAGTCCTCAATAGGATCAATTCTCAGCCTGAAATTTATAGAGGAAAGGGAGTCAGGGAGAGAAAAGTTTGGAATTCTGAGAAGTGTCAGCATTTACAGGCTTCGTGGAAGAAGTGAAGTGTGAAGGCACTGATCAGAAGAAGCCATGGGGTGACGGGAGATATAGGTGGCATGAGTTTATAGAAGCCAAAGGTATAATAAATTGTCAGAATAGAAGTATTGTCAAAGTTGAAGATTATAGAGATGATAGGTAGAAAGTGACCAGCAGGCAGAGGGTGGATTTAGCATCAGCAATGCCACTGATACCCTTAGCAAGGGTTAGTGCATGAAATGGTAGAAACAGAGCCCAAGGGAAATGGGTTAAAGTGGGACTTGGAGGTGAAGAAAGGTGACCACGCTTGTATGCTTATAAAGAGAAAAGATGTAGCAAAATGAGAGCAAGGATTTTTATGTCTGTGTTTTTTGTTTAGTTTTGTTTTCTGTTTAAAATGGTATGAGGACCTGAACATATTTGAATACCAATGGTAAGGAATTGGGAAAGGTACTATCAAGTTGAAAAGAATTTCAGAGAAAATATACTTGGCCAAAAGAGGGTTAATTCTATGGAATCAAACACTTACAGGATGGATTAGCCCCAGGTGGGAAAGGGGCACTTCTTCAACCCCAAAACATGAGTTATTGGAAGGCTATCTTGCAGGTAGGCATTGGGAGTTGATGGTGTATTTACCTAATAATTTCTATTTACTCTGTGATATTTCACATGAAGCCTGACTGGGATGGAGGGGATGAAATGTTTGAGAAGAGATGTTTTGAAGCAGTCCTAGAAACAGTACTGTTATCTGACTGCTAAAAAAGATCAATTGTGACCAAAGATGCTATATTTATATCATCATAATATTGAGTCATTTTATCAACCAACTATAGCAGAAGGAAAACCATTGAATGAGTAACAATGTTGACATGTTGCACAATAGAAACCAGATCAAATGACGATGGGCAAAGAGACAAGAGTGGAATGAGAGTAAAAAATTAGACAGATGATCCCAAGACTTATCAGTGAAATGCCAGTGAGTTCAGATACATTTGAAATCACTACCAAGCAACAGAGTTGAAAGACAAGTTAGGGTGTGATGGAATTTAATACTTCATAAGTGGAGCAGGTGAGTTTGTTGATTTGCTTTCATTTAGCTTGATTTTGGTTTTATTGACAAAACCTATATTTTGGTCTTGAGAGAGGGTGGCTGAAATGAAAGCAATTATTTCCTGAGATGAAAAGGTTAAAGAACTGAAAAATGACTGAGTTCAATGAATGATCTTGGTACCATTTGGGACAAGAGTGGCAGAGCTCTCTCCTTTCCCGAGTTCTTTTTTTTTTTTTTTTTGAGACAGAGCCTCAAGCTATCCCCCTGGATAGAGTGCCGTGGCATTACAGCTCACAGCAACCTCCAACTCCTGGGCTCAAGGAGTCTCTTGCCTCCGCCTCCCAAGTAGCTGGGACCACAGGCGCCCGCCACAACACCCGGCTATTTTTTAGTTGCAGCCGTCATTGTTGTTTGGCGGGTCCAGGCTGGGGATTCGAACCCGCCACCTTAGGTGTACGTGGCTGGCGCCTTAGCTGGTTGAGCTATAGGTGCCGAGCCATCCTTTCCCAAGTTCTAACAGTGAATGCAGATGACGGGTAAAACCCCTTGTATGTTAAGGCTCCCAGCATTTCACCATACTAGACACTACCCACCACTCTCACCATCAGCTGCCACTGTTCAGTCATGTCCCTTCATTCTGCTGTAGGACATGGCATCCCCAGCGGTCAGAGGAAAGGTTGCAGAGACAGGAATGGTGTGGAACCCAAAAAGGGGTATAAATCATCTGAAAAAATATATATAGCTCAGATTGAAATATAAATCCTGGAGTGGACAAATGATTGAAGGGAATCCAATTTGGGAAGTTGGAAACACGATATGTAAGATTAACTAGCCAAAGCTTTTCAAAATAAATAGTTGCTGAAATGTCCCAATGGGTGGAGAGAGGGCCAAAGGCAGAGGACAGAATGGGGCCCATATCCTCCCTGGAAGAGGGTGTTGGTTTCATGTGGCTTCTGAGAATTCTATTCCAACAGGAAAGGCAAACTGTGGGACTATTTCATTCCCTGGACGCTGGCCAGGAATAAATTCTCCCTTTTATCTCATGCCTTCTCCTCTCCCACCCCTTCTCTCTTTCCCTCCTACCTTGCCCTTCTCTCTCTCTCTCTCTCTCTCTCTCTCTCTCTCTCTTTCTCTCCTCTCTTCTTTACACTTATTTCTCTCTATTTCCTGTCTCTTCCTCCCTAGCAGAAAATGAGTTAAATAAGTTTCAATAAGGTGCAGGATACAAAACTATGGCTAAGAAATTTCTGCAGAGACTTTATCCTGCTGCAGGCAGGTCCTAGAGGTGTCCACAGTGTTTTCTGTCTGATTCAAGATGAACCAACAGTTCCAGTTCAGCCCAAGGCCAGCAAGGCCAGCAGCCTCTGCTCTCAGAAATGCCCTTTTATCCACAAGGTTCCCTTCATTCCGCTTGCCCATGACCTTTCAACAAAATGTAATTCTGCAGAGATGACCCTGGTACTTTCTTGCTTGACCTGCAAATAACATGTAGACACGTATGGATGGGCCTTCCCGTTCAGCTGCACCGCCTGCCCATCTGCCTCCTCAGCCTTTGCTCCTTGACTGCTTGTACATCCCATTGGAATGGAACATATCCACGCCCTTCATAAAAAAAGAAAACTCATTCCATATATGATTGTCCAATTCTAAAGGCCTTGGCCAGCTAGAGGTCACCATCAACTGTTGAGCATCTCATTGCAAGACATCACCTTTTTCTTATTTCAAATGAAATGGCAGCAGAGGGAATTGGCAGGGGTACTCTTCTTTCTTTCTTGTGAGAGAGATTAAAGAAAAAAAGGAAAGAGAGAGAAGATACCTCCATGAATCATGCAAGTTGTCTCCTACAATGCCAAGGAAATTATCTTCTCTATACTACCCATCAATACCATTGACCTTTGTCATAAAAGGCAGGTCGCTTATATCTATGTCCCATTAAAAGGCATCATCTTACAATCACTTCTTCAGTACTATTAAAGTCATGTCAAAAAGAATCATTGACTTATTGTCAAACACATCCAGCCTTCCACATTAATGTACCCAGAGACACTTCACTAATCAGCAGGCAGGCAGAGCCAGAAACCACGAAGCCCAGGGGAGCCAGGGGAAAAGCTCTCGGATTCCCCTCTCACCCCGCCGGATAACCTGTACATTTTCTTTCCATCCTATAGTGGCATTGTTGATAATATCTAGTTTCACAATTCAGCACTTAAAAATTTAGAATGAATACTCCTTTTTCACTCTAGCTGTCCAAAACCTACCAGTGACAGAAATTCCATAGCATTCCAGTGGATGCAAGTAAGTTTCATGCCCCTTCTGGGTCTAAATGGCATTAAATGGGTGCCAATTGACTGCTTGTTGAGTGTATTTTGGGTGGAATTAACAGAAACATAGAGTTGTTAAGTTTCTAAAGGTGGAGATATTTTGTGTGTCTTATGTGAATTCCAGAGAATAAAACAATATTGTTGCTTTTTTGGTCAGGTACAACTCACTGCTTTAAAAGTGGAATTAAAGGTGATCAGTAATACAGGTCAAATTTGAATATCTAGATAAGAATAAGGAGGGATTTATGGACAGAAAACTATATTAGGGAAAATCAAATTCTATAAGTGAAAATATGTTAACAAAGTGGGGGAAATTATGAAGAGAGAACTTTGTCTACAGGTGGAAGCATGTTGGTGACAAGGAGATGTATTCTCACATGGAAATAGAATTTAATGATACCTAAGCTCCAGATAAATATCTTTTGATTTTATCCAAAACACAGAGTAATTTTTAGAGGTTTATGAGCACAGGAGATACATAATGAAAGAAAAAAAAAGGCAAAGACCTGAGTTCTATTTTTGATATCTATATTTTCTTCTTAAATATTATTATTCAGTTCCCTTTACCTTATTTTGCTCAAAGTTCTGAGGATAAAATAAGGGAGTGAATTCTACCTGTGCAGTCCTAATTCCATATCTATATAAATGTCTTTAATTTTTTTATTTATGGTTATGCTTTAAAAGTTTACCTCTAGAAAATAATAATACCTGGAATATGGTCATTGTTCCCCTTCTGTGCCACTCCCCTACCTGGCTGCCTCCTCACCCCCACAGCTGCAGAAGCCCCCATCCCATCTGGCCAATCCTGCTGGACACCACTGCTGTCACCATCATGGAAGTGCACACAGATGGCAATGCAACAGTTAGCATTGAGACCTCAGCAAAAGGAGGGCAGAAATGACCACACAGGGACCTCCTCCTCTCCTGCAAGAAGTATGAGATGTGAAGCTGGCCACCATGGAGAAGCCAGGAGCAAGCCCAGGCAGCAGATTAGAGTAGTCCAGATGACCTAAGGGCCTGACCTCCTGTATCTGTCCCCTCCTGGCCCACCCTGGTCTCCATTTCCTATTCCCAACTATGTCCATTGGTGAGAATGTGCTATAGCCATTCCACACAGAACTCCTGTGGGATTATTCTCAGGAAGCCGGTACAGGGAGCCAGGACCACTTCTGCCTGCCCTGACTCCTGATAGTAGATCTCTGTCCTTTCCTGGTTGTCTTTTTACTACGGTAGCTGACCGTTCTTGAGGCCCCCCAGGACACTAGGCTAAGGAGGAACATCCCTAATGTGGGGTCTTGTAGACCTGGGTTCTGAGACCTGGTTCTACTAGTAGCCTGTTCTTGTGACCTTGGGTCTTAGTCCCCATGAAGTTTCTGTCTGCAAGAGTACCTGGCAGCAAGGAACAAAAGAATGGGGGTACCAGAACCCATGGATTGAAATTTTGAATTTATGACTCGTCTGAATGCCCAACGTGTTGAGTTGGCATAATTTCCTAAACTGACCAGTGGGAAGACCATTCGGATGCTTGTTAGAGGAATAAATACCCAGGTTTTTCTCCTAGACTATTGATTCAGTGTATTTGAGTGTGGTTCATGAGTCTCTTTTTAACCTATGTCATTTGTAGGATTTGCAAGTTTGGGAAAGGCTGGTGTCATTCATTCTATGTTATTGAGTGCCCAAGGTCTGGGCAGCTCAAGAAGCCATTGCCCAGTCATTAATGAGAAATGGAAATGCAGAGTACTTCACTGGGTACCCTCAGGGAGGGTTGTCTCCTCCTCAAAACAGCATCCCAGGGTCAGAACAGGGTCAGCAGCATAAGAGATGAGGCAGCCAGAAAGCGCAGGGATCTACCATTAGGAACTCAGAGAAGTCAGGGCCAGACCTGGCCCCTCACTCCAGCTTCCTGGGAAACCAGACTTCCAGGATTCTCAGTGGAGAAGCTGTGGCCACATTCCCACTGATGGACTTGTGTGGGGATAGGAAGTGAGAGGATGTGAGGACCATGGTGGGCCGGGAGGGGATGGTGGGGAAGGTTGTGCCCTCAGGTCATCTGAGCCATTTTCACCTGGCGCCCAGGCTTGGCCCTGTCTACTCTACTCAAAACGGTGAATTCACTTTGCTGAGACATTACATAGTAAGAATGAATTATAGTAGGGGAGAGAACAGGTTGGCATATGGGGGGGTGAAGATTGAGAAAATCAGGATGGGGAGAGGAAAAATAGAAGAGAATATGTGGGAAAGTGGACAGCAAGACCACCAGTAATAGACACTTCCAGGAGGAAGAGAGAGGGCACAGCTTTCTTTTCTTTCTCCAGCAGTGTTGTGTATCTGAGTCATCGTATCAGATTCTAACTTATCATTCTGCACCTAACAAAGAGTCAAACATAGAACACGCAATACGTTTTCATTTGCCCAGTGACTCTGTAAATAGTGTTCAAATACACATATTTTCATTTTCTTCATTTTTCACCTTTCTCTAGCACTAGGACCTCCTTTACTTTTTCACATAGAATTCTTCATTGCTAGACAATTTCCATATTTACAACAGAGAAAATCTAACTACTGCAGTCTGCAGACTTAAACTCAAGATTTTTGAAAATAGCATAGACACATTGGGGCTGTCTTCTTTTTTATAAAAATAATGGACAAGTTTAGTCTGTGGCATAAATATACACAGAACCACAAATGTGAAAGATGAGCTCTGGGGTAGACAAGGTAAAATAGAATGTCATAATCTTGGAGAAACAAAAAGAAAGAAAAAAGTTATGATGACCAAAGAAAAAAGTGATGCTTGTCTTTTAAACCCACAGCTCTGACTAGTCTGGGGTCATCGTGCCATTCTATCCTATTCATGGTCTGTGTTTTAATCTATTGAAGCCATCAGGTTCAATTGGTAGCTAGAATCCTTGGGATATTTGATCAGAGCTAACCGGAGTAAAACCTTACATTCATTGCCAGGCACAGGGGCTCATGCCTATAACCTGAGGCCAAAGTGGGTGGATTGCTTGAGCTCAGGAATTCAAGATCAGCCTGAGCAAGACATTGTCTCTACTAAAAATAGAAAAACTATCCAGGTGTTATGGCAGGTGTCTCTAGGCCCAGCTACTCAGGGGGCTGAGACAAGAGGCTATCTTGAGCCCAGGAGTTTGGGATTGCTATGAGGTATGTCATGGCACTCTACCCAGGGTAACAGAATAAGATTCTTTCTCAAAAACAAAAACAAATACAAAAACAAAACTTATGTTTTTTGGCATGAAAGACAATTTGAATGCCCCCATATCATGTTTAATGCCTTCATATTAATACTTGAAAGAAAATAATGTCCTTCCTAATGATTTAAAGACAATAATAACGAAGGTGAAATAGTAAAATTAAACATAAAAAATGACAGCTTATTTTTTCAAAGATGTGAGCACCTACTCATCCCATGCACCTCAAAGCCCTTATAGCAAGTTCAGTTAACTTCACACCTGTACTGATGTCTTTCCACGTGTTTTAATTCCTGTGTTCATAACAAAGTTCATCACTAATTACTTTTGGCTTGGGCTGCTGTATCTATTTAAAAAATGAATGTATCCATCTGCAAATGAGTGGGAATACACCTAGACACTCTCACATACATATAGTCACATGGTACTCATGCTACAAGAAACTCCGAAGAGCAACATTAAACTCAACCAAATGCTTCTCAGAACTACTTGTTATGCTCCTAAAACACAATTCACTTTGTCTAGTCCCATGAAGGGCAAAGGCAGCCGTGAAAACAAATGAAAAAAAAAAAAAAAAAAAAAGAAAAGAAAAGAAACAATGAATAGCAAATCTGATGTTTTCCAACTCAAGAAGCTGCAGTTGATTTGAGAAGTGGCAGAACATATAAGCTATTCCCAATTTTATTCAAGCAAAATCTCTGTCTCTGCTTTTGTGTATGCCTCACCTCACACTTTGTGGTTACACACCAAAGCCCTCAGGAACGAGAGTTTTAGATCAGTGTCAGAACATTTATATTTAAAAAAAATACCCTGAAAATGCCAGCTCTCCCCCAACTAGGATTGCTTCCCCTGTGTCCTGCAGTTAGAGTTGTCAACATCAGTAATATACATGACGTTTGAACTTCTTCCAAGTGACTTACCCACACGCTCAGTCTTCTGAAAACATTTCAGTGTCTGCCCACCTGCTGTTCAAGTATAGAAAAGAGATGAAAGATCTTTTCCCTCCGAAATTAAAAAAGAACTCCCCAAACAAACAAATTCTACTGAATATCTTACTTTTTGTCAAATCTTCCTCTGTCCTGTCCTGTCAGTTTATCCTCTACAGTAATTAATTCCTTGTGACAATCTTTTTCATACAATCAGATGCATAATCTGTCTGATAGGATGAAATTATTATGATACTACACCTAAAATAGATTTTGGTACTGAAGGCTTCTTTCAATAGTAACAAACATAACTGTAACTACTTCCATAGGATTGGTCAAGGAAGCACCTCTCGAAGAGTCTCATGCATAAATGCTACTTCCTTACTCATTAAAAAATAGGAATATTTCCTATATGTCTTATGAACAATTTTACATAAGCCTTTGAACCATCTCAAATTTACTCACTCAAGTATTCACTCGGTTTTTGTTTATTTCTTCATTTATTTTTTTGTACTCTCCTTTGGGAAATATCATGTGATAAAGGGAATTGTATGTGCCCCATTTCCTGCCCAGAAAAAAACTTTTTGAAGGGAGGGAAGATTAGCTATATACTTAGGACAGGTAAAACAAACAATGAAAAATTTAGGCGTAAGGTAGTAGGGAGTGTAAAATAAAATTGCTATGTAATCAAGAGATACTTGTGCAAGCAGAGTCATCAGGATGATGGGGCTCTTTCACTGAGAATTATATAAACAGGTGGGTTTTATAGAGTTGGAAAGAAGTAAAGTAATGCCTGATAGAGGGAC
Organism: Galago senegalensis; assembly: GCA_963575145.1. Classification (NCBI taxonomy): domain Eukaryota; kingdom Metazoa; phylum Chordata; class Mammalia; order Primates; family Galagidae; genus Galago; species Galago senegalensis. The sequence goes on from CAUYTI010102334.1 coordinate 65,213, forward strand.
GCCAGGAGCAGCGGGGAGATGCTGATGCATGGACACAGGAGATGTGGCAGAAATTGACGTATAGTGATAAAATTCCTGTATTAGTTAATTCATTCATTTGCGACTGAGATAGTCCTCCATCTCCCTGAGAATTTGTGGCAGATCTTCTTTCCAGTCTTCCTTTTGGCTCTGCCTTCAATTGCAGCTTCTCTTCACGGGTCTGATCTTCTTCTCCCACTCTCTGTGCTTTCCCATCTTGTCCTCTTGGTTTCATTCTCTGTTTTGCTGCATTTCTTTACTTACAGTTGCTTCTGCTTCTGTCTTTGGCTTTCTCTTGATTTAGGCTTATTCACAACTCCTTACTCTCCAGGATAACTCATAAACCACACATTTACAACATGTTCTAAAAGTTGTCCCTAAAGTCACCATACAGGGGGCAAATGAGAAATTGTGGCTAAATGTAACTTTATTTACAAAAATTCATTACAAAATGTTCTCTACACATTGACTACCTCTTCATAAAATTCTGTAAAGGATATTTTGTACATAAAGGTACATTTAGCTACACTCTCCCATTTTCCCTATGTATGGCAACTTTAGGGGTGACTTCCAGGACACCCTGTAGTGTAAGTTTTTTCTCATAACTGACTGATTATTCCTCCTAAATTTCTTTGTTCTAACTCCTGAAGGCCAGAATCCAAGTGTCCTAGGTCATTTTTAAGACATGGATTTTATATCAGACTACTCATGCATTGCTGAGTGTAAGGACTGGCTGTGTTTGAGTCTAGAGCCAGCTATCAGGTATTTCTAGGAAATGGATACATGGCCAACTGGGTTTCTTCCCTGGAAAAGAGCTGTGAACAGCATAGCTTTCTTAGAGGTTGATGGAGCAATGAAAGTCACAATGATTGACACATCTGATAGGATAGGTATGAACCACATTTAATTTGTAATCTGTTTCATGATGGATGGGTCATTTGTGTAGTAATGAGTTTATTGTCTGCTATGACATGGACAGTATTAGTAAAAGTGCTGACACTTTCAGTATGTTGTTTAATATCTAAAACAATTCTGTAAAGAAGTTATTTTTATTTTATGTTATTTTGAGACATAATCTCACTATGTCACCCTCAGTAGAATGCTGTGATGTCACAGCTCACAGCAGCCTCCAACTCTTGGGCTTGAGCGAGTCTCTTGCTTCAGTCTCCCAAGTAGCTGGGACTACAGGTGCCTGCCACAATGCCTGGCTATTTTAGTGCTGCAGTTGTTATTATTTAGCTGGCCCTGGCCGGGTTTCAGCATGTCAGCCTGAGTGCATGTGGCCAGCACCCTACCCACTGAGCACCACCTAAAAAGTAGTTAGTTATTATGGTTTTCATTTTAGCGAAGGGGAGACTGAAAATAACATAAATTAAGCAACTTATCCCAAACCAAGTAAACCATTACCTGAAATGTGGATTTTAAGATGTTTATTAAACTTGAAAGAGGATTTGGTCTATCCACCACTAATATCTACCTCAGCACCATCATCACTCATTAACTTGGATAACTTCAGAGAAAATTAAATCCAAGAAGTTAGTGACTTCCTTCTGGTGTAGTCAAGCATTTGGGGAACCAAAGCATAATTGATTTTGCCCTCTTATTTATTTAACTATCACCATCACTGGGCAACATCAGTTCATATTTTTCGAGTGTGAAATAAACTGACTTTAATTTTAAAGTACTCCTTTTGCAGTATCTATTGATTCTAAAGTAGACTGCCCTTACGTGCTACGTTCATGTCACTGATGATACTGCTAATTTGTCTATTGCTTGAGGTCAAAGGCCATTTTTTATAACTTATTGCACAAAAGGGCACCATTATTCTAAAGAAAACATTGGGGTTTTGGTAGTTTAGGGAATAGAACAGATTTATAAAGCTAATCTGGTATTTCTATTTTTTATTCATTCTATGAACAAAATAAATTTATTCAATAAATTATTTCCATTACAAAGAGGAATGCATTGAGTACTCCCTGGGATATAGCTCTCTCCCAGGCACTGTAGGATGTTAAAAATGGAATTCATAATTTCCGGCCTCAAAGTACTTTAAACTTTTTTCACATGTAGAATATACTCAAAGTTGACAGGGCATAAAAGTAAGGTATAATGTAGGCAACAAAATGAATAGCATAAAGAAGGAGTATTGTAGAAATTCAGAAAAAAATTGGTAACAAGAAGCTCAAGATAGTGTATTAAAGGAAAATAAACAGATACAAACACATCAAAACTTGTTTAATGTATACTCTGCTAAACACCAGGCATGTTTTATACTTATCATGAAAGGTGCTGAATGAAATTAGATAGTTAGGATACAGATTTTATTCTATTTTTAGACATGGACTCAAAATATATATTTCATGAAATCACCGTATTAAAAAATTAAAAAATCCAATGAATTCTTCTATTTCTAGTTTCTTCCCTACCTCCACAATAAAAAGAAAAGAAAATTTATTGATCATTAACAGTTCCTTTGCAAGTGTCTAATTGCCTTAAGAAGACTAAGATTTATTGGAGTAACAAGTATTTCACTCATATGAAGATTTGATTTGAAGAGTGCATTAGTCTCTGGGAAAACTTAAATGTCTTCCTGACTTCCATCAACAAGACCTTCCTTGCTTGGAATCCGGAGAATGTATATATCAATCTCTGCTTCTTTTCTTACTTTAATTTCCCATGATGATGAAAGGCTAGGGAGCAAAGTCTATATTAATCTTCCCTGATCAGTTTTGGAAAACTGCTTAGGACAACATCCTGTCATTTTCATTTTGGCCAGCGAAGCAAAGTAGAAGGAAAAGAACAAGCAGGCCATTGACAATAAAAGATGAGCTTTTGCTAAGGGTAAAAAGAAATCTGTTCAAATCTGTTTCTTCTTTCAGTATATTTTTAAAGATATTTTAAGGATCTTATAAATCTGGATTCTGAAAATCTAAGTAAATTTTTTATTAATTATTTGAAAGATCACTCCGTTAACACTGAAAGAACTTAGATGCAGAATGCTTATTTTAGCTACTAAAAGCTGAAGAGTTTGAAATTCTTAATACTGTGTATGCCATTTAAGTTAACTGAATGTAAAGATGTAGTTCTAAACCCCAGAAGGCTTTTTCAATATCTGTACTGCTTATGATTTATTGGGTTTCCTTCATCTAAGGATTTCTATCTATTGACAAACTGGCATATTTCCAGCTACTCTTTTCTCCAGTTTAACTTCTTTCTCCTTCTATTATATCTTCTTGGAACTCTGATTACACTCACATTAGACCTTCCTCACTCTATCTTCTGTAACTCTTGAGTCTAACTGTCTGTCTCTCTTTGAAGTATACACAGAAAACAAAAATGAAAAAAATAAGGAAAAAAGAGAGTGCATGATTTTTAGATCTATTTTCTATGTTCCCAATACTCTTTTTAGTTGTGTCTAATCTTCTTATTGGGGTTTCTATTGAGTTTTATTTTTATGTATTGTATGCATGTTATTTCTCTAAGTTCCATTTACTCCAAATTTAGTTAACAATATAAACTCATATATAATTTCTTGCTTCTTGCTTCTATATTCAAACATCTTTTTGCTGAATTACAAGCATACGTTTTTATATTTTGTGTCTGAGAATTATAACATTTGTGGGTAGATGCCTAATAATGGGATTGCAGGATCAAATGGGCAATCTAATTTGAGTTCTTTGAGGGTTCTCCATACTTCCTTCCCAAAAGGCTGTGTTAGTTTGCAGTCCCAGCAGCAGTGTTACAGTGTTCCCTTCTCTCCACATCCATGCCAGCATCTGCAGCTTTGAGACTTTGTGATGTGGGCTATTTTCTTTCTTTTTTTTTTTTTTATTGAATGGTAACTATGTACATTAATGCACTTCTGGGGTACAATGTGGGATTTTCACACACAATCCGAAACACTACGGTTAGGTGATATTTCAGGGTGGTTTTTAATTTGCATTTCTCTATGATCTGGAACAATGAGCATTTTTTCAAATGTTTGTTAGCCATTCCTCTGTCTTTGTCAGAGAAGGTTCTTTTCTTATCTCTTGCCCAGAGGTAGATGGGATTGTTTACTCTTTTTCTGCTGATTAATTCGAATTGTCGTAGATTCTAGCTACAAACGCTTTGTCAGATTGATACCCTGCAAATATCTTTTCCCATTCTGAAGGTTGTCTTTTTGCTTTACTTGTTGTGTCCTTAGCTACCCAGAAGAGAAAAAAACATAATTTTATCATAAAGACATTTGCACCAGACTGTTTATCACAGCTGAATTTACAATCGCCAAACTGTGGAAACAATCTAAATGCCCACCAACCCAAGAATGGATTAACAAGCTGTGGTATGTTACCATGGAATGCTATTCAGCTATTAAAAAAGATGGAGACTTTACATCTTTTGTATTAGCCTGCATGGAGGTGGAACACATTCTACTTCGAAAAGCATCACAAGAATGGAGAAGCAAAAATTCAATGTACTCAATTCTAATATGAAGGCAGTAGATGAGCTAATGCATGGAGTGGGGTAGGGGAATGAGGGATCAGGGAAAGGGGAGGAGAGAGGAGGAAGGGGGTCATGGTGTATGGCACACCTCTTGGGGGTGGGGCACAATTACAACAGGAACTTTACCTAACAATCACAATCAGTGTAACCTAATGCAATGAATCCCAAACAAACAAACAAACAAAAAAACTTTCTAAAAAAAAAAAAAGAATTATAACATTTGAAGTATTTATAAGTTTAACTCTATTATTCTTATTTATGCTCTTTTTTAAATTATAAGGCAAGTGATATTCGTTGTTTTCTACTGTGAGTTGCTTATCTTTTTTTTTTGAAACATTATAGATGGGAATTCTTGAGTCCTCAGTAAAATTAGCATTCTGTTACAAATGAATTACAATTGTTTAGAGTCATTAAAGTGGAGTGTATAGAGGAAGTACTATCAACTACAGAATATTCAACATTAAATTCTTTACTTGAAGTTTTTCAGACCATACAAGAAAAGTAAAATAAGACCACAAATCTGTAGGAAGGCTAATTTTTGATTATTCTCAAGATGTACATGTATATATATGTACATATATATGTGTGTGTATGTATATATATAAATAGATGTGTGTATACTACATATATATATACACAAATGATGTAATGCTTTTTCTTTTCCATTTACCCAATGGCATTGTCAAAGCAAATTTCTTAGTGCCTCCTTTTATGTGGTTGAGAAGAAGTTTAGGTTGCTAAATTTATCTAGTGGTCCACTTTTAGTGGTCAAGAAAATCCTCTACTTTAAACCGGTTTTCACTTCATCTCTTGCTTCTATGCCCAAGGCAGCCATCAAGCAAGGCCAAAATATTAAAATAAGCTTAGATATTGAATTATCTCCTTGCTTTCCAGCCTTCATTTCAGAGAAAACAAAAATTAAAATTTTTACAGTATATTTTAGAATCTTGTCTTCTTTAGTTCAGGAGGGTCATGGAGTTACCTTGCAGTGACATGGGATTACAATTGCTAAGACACCCAACAGTCCAACTTTTTCTGAGAATAAACACTTATCTAGGCTATGTGTAAAGTTGTCCTCTTAAATTGGCAATTAGAAAGCAATTTCTGAGTTCCCATCTCAGAAGCCATCAACTGACTAAACAAAGTATCCTCAAAGATCTGGCAGGCACTTACCTTCATAAAACCTGCTACCTGATCACCACCCTCCTTACTCTAGCACCAAGGGAGATTGTTCTCCGATTCTTCCTATACAATTTTGGGAGTTTTTGTTTTTCCTTTTTGTTTTGTCTTTATTTTTCATTTTCCTATGTAATTTTCGAATCATCTTGGTTGTAATTTCTTCCTGCATGACTTCATTTCAGGCAAAACTTAAATTTCACCTTTTAAAGAAAATGGAATGATCAGGGATATTTAAGGCACGACTTTGCATCTGAGAATTTCATGTCTTCCTAAGAATATTTTGGACAGCACTATAACCTAGAGAACCCTCTTCTGGGAAAAAAGAAACGAAATACCAAAACACATTCATTCCGTGGTTTGGCCTCATCCAGGATATAATCTAAACTTTCCTCTGTTCTTTAAAATCCTCAATTTATATAGCTTTGTTCCCTTCCTGTCTTCCCTTGCCTTTTTCCCTATGTATCTTATTCTCATTCAATTATGGATCATTCCTGAATTCTCTTTCCATCCTTTGCCCTGAGAAGTGCTTATCTCCTCCTTCTAACTATCACTATACCTTGTGTGTAGGTCTGTTACAATAGATAGCCATTAGTCATAACCAAACAATTTATATATATTCTTTTACAGGACATCTGAGCTTTTTAAAGTTCAGAGCAATAACATTTTCATCTTTTTTGTATTCAATGCAAAAATAAAATTATAGTTGCTCAATAAATTATTAATTATTTAATTTATTAACATGGAAAACATGGTCAGTATTCCTTTTTAAAGAGGTTATGGTGTTATGTGCTGAACCCAAATTAACATGTATAAAATAATCACTGATCAACAAAAGTAGTTATAAATTCATAGCATATGATATAAAAATGGTTTCAGGAGTATAACTATTTACCCAAGTTGTAGTCCATGTTTTGACATGTCTTTGTCCTTGATTAATTACACCAACATGGATGTTGTAACAGTTAAAAAACAGTATTTTGAGTTACCTCCATTTGCAAAATTCTAGTTAAAGGGAAGCTTAACATATGTGTGGAGGGATATATTCCACAGTTGATTTAATTTCATATGACTTTCTCCAAAATTCCTGGTGGAAGTTAGATATAGCTATTCTCAGTTTTTAAGACCATCACATTTTCTCAGGAAAAGTAAGTAGGGTCAACACGAGTCTTTACACTCAATTCTATTTGTTGTCCAGATTTACTTGTCTGTGGCAGAATCAGAACTAACCTCCTTTTAGTAAGAATCATAGTCTGAAAACAGGAACCATCCCCTGCTTCCTTCAAATACCCACAAATGAATGTTCAGCCCAGTGAAAGCTTTTTTGGAGGAGTTCTGGCTATTTATTTATGTATTTGTTTTATCAGACTCTCCATAAAATCACTGCTTTGCTATGTGTGGGTTCTCTCTGGGCATTCAGATCTGTTCCCTATTCTCTGTCCTTGACATTGTGCTTTTGACATACCACTTGTTATTACTGTTACTTTGCTTTTGTTTTCTATTTGTTTTGCTTTCTCTGGTATTTTGAGTTAAAAACAAATGGCTATTGCTCTTATGTTTTCATGAGGTTAAAAAAAAATTAAAAACAACTACCTTGAAGAAGGCTGCCCATGTATACAATCATTTTTAGATGAAGATTCTAAATAAGAATGAAATTGGCCAAATTTCTGAGTATAATTGTTAATTGTGGTCGTGAGTGTGTGTGTGCAAAGAAAGACTCTGTTACCCACTGAGCTGCTGGACAACAGCAAGGACTGCAGGGGTTGGAAGTCTCGGTAGCTGGTTGTTGTGAGGAGAGCAAACAGACATTTGTGTGAGAGTTGCTGGGTGCTGGGAGGCATCTGAATGAATATAAGAGATGTTCAACCCCATTGTGTTTATATGAATACACATTACCATTTCCCGCAAGGAAGCTGATAACAGCACCATGATGCCTTGCTATAAAATCAGTTGAACATTCTTCTGCATGTTTTACTCCCTTTAAAATGGCTCAGGAACAGGCATGGGAAGTGTCATTGCCCCTCTGTAACATTCTCTTTCCCCAAATGAAAACCCATTGGAACACACTGTAGGAGTGTTTCACTGCAAAATGCTTGGCATAGACAACTGGAGCAAATGAGGGCTTTTCCTTACAACCCAGCAAGTGTGGGAATTCTATGCTGTAAGGGTGTCTTTTCTTTTTTCTCCCTGTGTATCTATGTTAAAGTTTACAGGAACAGCAAAAGAACAAGGGGACTCAATTATGCATAAATAGAAAACAATGAAGAATCCTTAGGAGAATAATTATTTGTAGATATGTGCATCCTTGTAGATTAATTTTATTTGCATAGGAATATAAATGTTCAGAAACACATGTTTGAGGCACGTGAAAGACCTTTTGGCAGCAGAAGCACATTAAGAAGTTAGCACGGTATTTTGTAGATACCTTGTGTTGGCATTAAATTCTTTTGAAAAAAATGAATGAAAAGGTACTCTACTCATTAACAACAACAATAATAATACCGAATGTTTCCAATAAATGAACTCCTTCTGTAGCAGGCTAATGATGTTCAAATGTACCCCTAAAATATTTTTAAAAGGAAAAAGAAAGCAAGAAAGAGAAAGAAAATTAAAATCTCAGAGCTGTGGCTAGAGTTCTATTTATAAAGTAATGCCTTCTGGTTCTAAGAAGTGCAGGGGTCAAATCTAGGAATAAATTCATGCAACTAGAATGTAAGATTATATGACTGGGATATAAGAAGTGAAAACTACTTTATTATGGTTGAGAGTCTGTGTAACAAATATATCTTCTCTGTATATGTTTTATTAAAGAAATGTCAGAACATATTATGCTTCCTTAAGATAAAGCAATGCAGTATCCTGGAAATTTCTTCACTTTTCATATCCATTCTTGATAAATTGCCCAGTATTTAGTAGTAACCTCTTTTCTGTCAATAGTTACTGCTCAGCCAAGATCAGCTAAGTCCTTTCTTTCTCTCTTCTGTTTCCTTTCCTTCCTGGTCTGTTTCTTCCCAATTTGTCTTTGGTGAAATTGGAAGACAGTTAAACTCTCAATATTCCTTTATAATTGATCATATTTCATCATGGTTTTTCTCATCTCAAGAAAGACCCTGTGCCAAAGAGGTCAAGCCAGAATTTGTTCAGGGTTGAGGAAGTTCTCTTTCCCTGTAGACACAGAAAAGCAAGGCTCAGTGACATTGGTCATTAAAGAACATTACTTCCGTGAAATGCTATCATGTTACTTAAGCACTGAAAATGGTTCCTTAGTGACAAGGAAAGTTATAAGGGATATTAAGAGATGACATCAATGAATCAGAACTAAGAGTAAGTTAGATTTAAAAGGCAGGAATAAAGGGAAGAATTAGATGAAGAACACCTTACCTGTATAGAAAGGTCATATTGAGAACAGTCCATGGGGAACTGAGTTTGGCAACTGAGCAAACAAGGAAGAAAAGGGCTACATCTGGAACTAGAGGAGCTGAGCTGAGAAAACTGGGCAGAAGGATTCTGCTTCCAGTTGGATGCCAGTGACAATGGTGCTTTACCTGAGCCCAGAAAACATTGACACTGAAGGATATTTTTGGCCTGCCTTGGTGACTCACACCTTTAATCCTAGCACCTGGGAGGCCCAGGGGGGAGGATGGCTTGGAATTTAAGACCAACCTGAGCAAGAGCAAAACCCTATCTCTACAAAAAAAAAAAAAAAAAAGAAAGAAAGAAAGAAAAATTAGCTGAGCATGATGGCTCACACTTGTAGAGTCCCAGGTACTCAGGGTGGCTGCAGGAGGTGGATCCATTGAGCCCAAGACTATGAGATTGCCATGAGCTAGGCTGATGCCACGGCAGTCTAGCCTGGGAAACTGAGCGAGACCTTGTCTCAAACAAAACAAAACAAAAAGCTCTTTACTCTTTTTGCTCAGTTAACTACATAGTACAATTCAGCCTTCACATATTTCAAGATATGACCCATCTATTTCTTCCAGATGACTCCAGCAATACTTGTGACCACTGCCTTGGCTGCTTGTGCTTCTTTAAGTCCCCAGGTTCCCTTTCTTCTCCTTGAAAGCTTCCTCATTAATAACCATTCTTTGTATTTAGTAACCTGAATAAAATAATCTTCTTGATCATCTGGTGCATTTCATCTTTCACACAAAAATACTCATTTATTTTAAAAGTACCAGTTAAATGCACAATGATTTACTTCTCAGTAGTATTCCCATCCAGGAAACGATAATTGTTCCCATGTCTTAAAAAAGGAAGGAGGAAGGAGGAGGGATGAAGGGTAAATCAGGATATTAAAATCATCTTTTCTGATGAGAGCTGGTTCAGAGTCTAACACAAGAGACAGAACAGTGATGAATTACTGAGTTTGGGTCCTGACTCACCCCTGATTTCTACATAATAGCTGTGAATGGGTAATATGGAATAAGAGACAGTTTTCAACAAGGGTGATTGTACAGTGTAATTTGTATGTCCTCCTTCCTAGAATGAGGAAATCATATAATGTGTTAGGGAAAGCCACAGCATGATGGCCAGAGTAGACCAGAAAGCCCTGAAGAGCCAGAGGACAGAGGTGGGAGAACAGATCAGCTGCAGGGTAGAAAGCCTCAGACAACAGACAACCACAAACATGCCACTTCAACCACACAACCTATGTGGTTAAACTTGAGATGCTTTTTAGAGGAGAAGAAGCAGAGAGAAGGGGTGATTTTCCTTAGATGGTATTTCAAGATGCTCAGGCTTATTACTGAGGAAGCATATATATCATAGCTTTGTAAGAATGCCCCGCCCTAGCCCAGAAATAATCCATACACAGCACAATTCAAAACGTTCCCTCTTACCTCAGCTTGGTCACAGAGTTATCTAGAATTTCTTGATGTCTGTGTTTTAGGTCCTCCAGAATGACTCTGGGGAGAGAACCCCAGTCTAGAGAGTGGATTTGATAAGAACTGAAAACTCCTTCATTTTCTCAGAATGAGGGCAAACTCATTTACTCTCATACTGCACTCAATCCCTACTCAGACTTCACCTCTGAGTAGGTGAAGGGGCTCTTGCCCCCCCATGGCTTCTCAGTGGGTCACCTTGGGGCACGTTCACCTTACTGACCTTCAAAGGCAGAGTGTGTTAAACTCAACCAACCAGAATTCTCACATTCCATTTTATATTACTAATTTACTGTATTGAATTAATTTTTAAATAGGCAATATATATGCACACAAGAAAAAATGGTAAATATGCAAAAGCGTATGAAGTTAATGGCAAGTCTCCCTTCATCCCCTGACCCCTGGTCCTTGTTCCATTGCTCAGAGATAAACTCTGTTGACAATAAGTGTGTGTGTCTCTGTGTGTGTGTGTGTGTCTGCAAAAGGCGGTGGATGGGAGGAAATGATGGGAGAAAAGGAAGAGATATTTAGGTGTATGTATATACATGTATACATGCACACCTGTCTCCTGAAAGTTATTTCACTACCCTATATTTAAACATATAAGATCTATGATATATTTTGTGAGGGAACACTGTACATTATACTACACTCTCTATTCCACACTTTACATTTTTCTTTACTAACCAATATGTATTGAAAACCTTTTCAAATCCATACATAAAAAACTACCATATTATATTAAATAGCTATAAAACTCCATTAGATGAATGTGGCCTAATATACCAATTGGTGGGCTGATAGGTCATTTCGGATCTTTTCAAATATAAAAAAATCAGTGCATGGAATTTTCTGGCTCTTGCATTGTTCTTGCTCATGTGCCTGTGTGTCTATAGGATAAAGGCTTTGAGAAGTAATCTCTAAGCCACAGAGTAAATGCATTTGTATATATGACAGGTATGGTTGCAATGTAGGTATTACATGATTTTATATTCCTCTGGCATTTCCTCCCTAGTTTCCAAATGACACACTGTGGAATCAACTTTTTTGCCTAAGTATACATGGATAAAAAGAATATTTTTATGTGAAATTCGCACTTTTCTTATCATGAAAAATTAGCTCTTCTAATGGCTGTGATAGCTTCCCAAATACGTGGTGTCCTCTCGCGTTTCAGAATCTCCCTTTGCATGACCCTCTCCCCTCCCCAGTATCTATCCCATATCCTTGTATGTGGAAGGTACTCAAAACACTGCTACTGATTCATCCATCCTACTCCCAGCTTTGATTAGGTGTCACCAGCACGTGAACTCATTGCGCCTGACTTATCTTTCCCTTCTCAGTTTCCAAGTTGGCCTCATTAGATAAAGAATAGAAAATGTCTCCCCTCTGTCCCATTGATATTTAATGAGGAATGTTTAGGTGAAGGATAAATATAAACTCAGTTTTATGTGTCAATAGAATAAAAGAGGATGTATGCAAATGTACTTCTTGACAAGATGTAGGGCTTAGAGCTTCTTAGGGCGAGAATTCTTCATTTGTGAAGCATGTTTTCCCTCAGGGGAGGAAAACAAGATTTAATTCAGTTTTTTTCTAAATTAAATTAAATGAAATGGTCATATGGTTCCCAAGGGGAGACATACTTCAGATTCTGATAGGATGATGGGTTACTCTAAAGCAAGTAACTTTTGAATAAATTGGAACTGTCTCTGATAAGACAAGTGGGAGGGAGGGAATTGATGTATTGGTCTAATGAGCAATATTGCTAAAAACCATTCCAAAGATCATGGTGTGTTCATGGCAGGTAGTTGAGTATAATCTTCCCTGAGAAGAGTGTTACCATAGTAAACATTGCTGATGTTTGTTTAATATTTTTTCATCAATCCTCTACAACCCCTGGGGACTAAATAACAGGTTGGGGAGAAGAATTATTTATTGTTATTCATAAATCTACTAAAATGACTTTTTTTCCCTACCTCTTAGTCACCACTGGTTTTTATTTTACCAAATGAATTAGAGCTATACTGTTGAAATTTAGGTATTTTTCATCCCCAACTATGTATTGCAACTTTGCATAATACTTATAAAGAATTTATAAAATATTTAGTAAGTGACTAGTCCCAAGCTACTTATTGTACAAGCATAAATAAAAGTAAAGACAGTTTCTAGATTTAAAAAACAAAACATAAGGGCCGTCGCATGCACCTATAAAACAGGTGTGACCTCTAGAAGGCAATCAGTGGAGTAGGTTTCTCGACCAGCTTCATGTCCTCACTTCCGGGTTTCCCTCCTTGATTTCCTATTTCTGTATCCTATTACCCATGCAGGATACAGTAAAGTGTCATAGATGTGAGTTCATATTCCCCCTCCTGCGCTTACAGTGTGGCCTTCAGCAAGTTAATTCACTTCCCTGAGCCATGCTTCTCCTTTGGTGTTATTTGCAGATAAATAAGAAGATATCTCTCCAGGGTGTGTTATATAGTTTAAACATTATGTTTGTAAAGCTACAGGCTCACAGTAGGTAAGCTGAAGATTTAAGACTTCGGAATCCTCACTTGAAATCCCTACTTCTTCATATCCCCCCCCAAAGAATCATAGAATCATTTATGTCTTTCCTTGTCTTTGTGATTCCCTTCCATGGTCATTTTCTTCCTTAAGAACCCAAGTATCAGCACTCTGTTTAGGCTCCAGAGAGTGGAATGTGGTTTCTCTCCCTCATCTACTTTGTCCACTATATCAGGTTTATCTTCCTCAAGTTCTGGTTTCAGAATGCCACTGCCTTGGTTCTCATTTCTACTAAAAAGAGTGAAACTTCTCACCATTAAATATTTATCATAATTGGGACCCGCCAGAGATGTCTGCTCTGTTCCTCCCCATTTCCCCTCACATGGCCTTTCCTCCCTCACACTGGATTTCTCCCCATGATCCTACACACTTTGTGTCCTTCCTCTAGTGGGTCTTCTTCTATAATAAACATTCCTTATTGCCCACTTACCACAATCTTATCAACCTTCAAAATCTACCTCAAATGCAACTGCCAACCATTCCATCGTACGCACATTCAATTTCTCTAACTTTTTTATACCCTTCTTAATTAGAATACTAAATACATATGTCCTTTAGAATTGGAGCTCTTTGTTGCCATTCTTTATTTCTGCACGGTGTTAAGTTTCATTGAAAGAAGAGGATGGATTCATTCTTGAATTAAATTTTATTTGCAATGGGAGGCAATGAGGCACACAGCTGAGAGGAAATGCCTTTTCAGACTCAGACTGCCTGAGCTTCCATCCTAACTCCATGTTTCATTTTTTGTGTTTAACAAGTTCATTCCCTCCAGTTCAATTTCCTTAATCCATTTGTTAATTTATATATTCATTTATTCAAAAATAAATGAATAAATCACTTATTTTAAAAATAAAAAAAGTGTTCAAACAAATACTATATGCTCAGGATACAATGGTGAACACTCTGAGGACCAGAAATGTAAGCAGTGACACAGGGCTCTGAGCTTAAAGAGACCTGAGCTTAGAGGGTCCTACCCTTGGCTTCATGTTTTGTTATGTTTGTCTTGAATTTTTTTTTAATTTTTGAACAAAGAGGTCCACATTTTTATTTTGTCTATACCTTAGACATCACTTAGCTGATCCTGATAGTGAACAAGATAAACACGGTCCCTGATCTTATGGGGACAAGGAGCATGAACAAGCAAATTAATAAATGAAAAAGGAAAATATCAGACAACGACGAGCACCTTCCCTATATAGGTGAAAACTTTAAATTTGTGTCAGCAAAAGCCTCTTTAGTTTACCTTTACAGCTGAGACCTTAGTAATAAAAATTACTATGTAAAATGCTGGAAGAAACAAGTCCTAAGATACCAATGCACAGATGAAATTGAAGCTTTTCAGAAGCGCTGTTCTTGGGGGCGGAGGGAAGAAGTAAGGTAGACAATGATTGAGCCCAAGGATTGGTCTGGGCTAGATCATTAAGGCCAGGATACAGGGTTTGCATTTTATTTTAAATGTGATAGGAAGCCATTATAGGGTTTATAGGGAGGACATAAAATTTGATTTACATTTTAAAAGATCACTCTTTTCACTTATTGTGAGACAGAAATAGAAGCAGTCATGTCAGCAAGAAGACTACTGTGACGCATGTCTAGACCAGTGATAATGGAGAACTGAACCACAGTGGACACAGCAGCTGGGGGAAGTGCAAATACAGTGAGCTGACCACACAAGGGACAGTGGCAAACTGGTCAACATAAAGAACTAGGTCTACCGTACTGATACGCACATGTGATGCATGTCCAGTTTATGAAAGTTAGGCCAACTGAAGCAGGTGGTCAATGTAGGGATGTGGTCACCTACAGAGGTTCTATTGTATTTAAGATATTGGGGGACGGATTGTTTATGGGACTGCTATTATATTGAACATAGAAGATGAGGGAAAGGGGACAAGAACTATGCTTGTATTTTTTGGTGGTCATATCATTTATTGAAAGAAAGATGATGAGTGAAATTCATTTTAGGGGGAGATATAGGCATTTCGTCTCAGATATCAACATAGAGAAGTCAAGGGAGGGGAATTATTACAACTTTAAGACACAGAAAGCATCACCTACCTCACACGGTTGTTATGCCTCAAATCACATTTTAAGTGGAAGAACTAAGCTGCATGCTTGCACATAGAAATGCTCTATTCTACTTATTTGCTACTTCTGAGATGCATAGCCAAGTAGTCACTGCAGATGGTAATTTGGAGAACTTCATAGTAATGAGAGTAGCTCTAGCAGGTCAAAAGGAATAGCTAGATGGAAAGATAGTAAGATTCTTAAATAAGAGAAAGAATCAGAGGAAGAATTTAAGAAATGCTTTAGACACTCTTTAAACACATGCTTTTTACTCATTAATACCTTTATCCTTGTATGGTCTCCTCATTAGAAGGCTTTCCTCACAAACCAGGAGCTGAAGATATACCATGTAAAATAGTGAAAAATAAGCTAGGTGTTGGGGATGGCACCTGTCTGTAGTCCCAACTACTTAAGAAGCTGAAGCAGGAGTGCTTGAAAGCAGGTGTTGAGGATGTAGTGTGCTGTAAGTGTGCCTGTGAATAGCCACTGTGTTCCAGACTGGACAGCATAGCAAGATCTTATTTCTAAAAAAAGTGAAAAATAATAGCAAATTATGTAGCAAAAAGAAAGTGCAAGTTCTATGACATGAGAAAACAAGTTAGTTACAAACCCTTCTCACAGTTTATAAATGAGCCTGATTCAAATTCCCATTGTTATTCTTCATCAGTGAGATCTGGCTTTATTTTGGAAGCCACAATGTTCTTATTTGTGGACATGGAGATTAGATCTAATAGGTAAAATCTTAGTTTTAATCATCCTTCTGGTGTTTCACTTGCATAAACCTGTTCTATTTTCAAGTAGGAAAGCCACTTTAATTTATCCTTGGTGGAATGGTGTGTTGGAAAACAGTCACTCAGGACCAGACTGGACTTGTGGTTTAGCCAACAGATATCTAAGTGACTTTTAGTGCCTCTTATTCTCCCTTATTTCTTCATCTTGGGATGTGGAAAGTACATCCTGAGGAATTCTAAATCTCATAAATCATACATTACAGCATATGTGAGCGTTTATTGTTTGACATAGAGATTGCTGACAGTTATATTAAAACAGTTTTAATTTTCCCCCCTTTTACGTATTATCTAAATATTAAAGAGATGCATAGCCTTGTTTACTAGATAATAAGTTAGTGTATTGTAGAATACAAAGCAGTGCAAGAGAACCCTTGGTAGACATGGCATGTTCATTGTCACCAACTTATTCCTAAGGTCTTGAATCATCCAGGATATATAAAATGGAGGCAAAACCATGTGTTCCTACCATCATTCACATGCCCAGATAAGAATTACAAAATCAGACAAAAGAAAAAGAAGAAAACAGTGGCTATGATATAATTTGCAAAGACAGAATGTCAGGCAGTAGAAAGGATTATTATAAACAGCATTTTTGCTGTCCAGAGACCTTGCCAGGGTCTCCCCAAATTCCTGTTCTGCTGTCATTTCTCCAAGGTATTTTCTGTGCAACACACTCACCAGGGACTTTTGCATTGTCTTCATTCTATTGCTCTGCATAGGAAACTAAAAATACATATCTCACAGATTTGTGTTACGCTAAATGATCATTTAAATGCTCAGATCAGAACCCCTGGAATTTTCCATCTGCCTTTCGTCTGCTGGGCTGGTTCTGAAAGGGCACTGCTG
Source organism: Galago senegalensis (assembly GCA_963575145.1). NCBI lineage: Eukaryota > Metazoa > Chordata > Mammalia > Primates > Galagidae > Galago > Galago senegalensis. Next base: position 82,041 of record CAUYTI010102334.1, read on the forward strand.
AGAGCCTCCCTGTGGGTTGGCTTTGCCGGTGGGTGTGATTGAAAATCTGTAGCTAGCACTCGCAGAAGTGGGGTAAGGCGATAGTTAATAAAGGACAAAAATAGAGATCAAAAAGATATAAACACACATCACAGTTTGATCTCAATATCATTTTTTAAATAATACATTTGCACATTTTCAAGATCAGCCACTCTGGGGTTTCTTGCAGGGGACAGAATATTCTTGCAAGTTGCAGGGAAGCTGATCTAGTTTTAAAGAAAGGGTAGAGGTAGCAAATTGTCAATTAGATGGGGGACGGGGATGGGGTCTGGAGGGTAGAGATGGATGGTCTTGACGTCCATGGTGACAGAGAGAGGGTAAAGACACATCTTAGCCCTGGGAAAAGGAAGGCACGCCAAGCATAGGAGGTGAAGCAAATCTCGCACGTGCATTGTGCTTTCGCTTACAAAGGAACCCCCCAAACATGGAGATCATTATACAGAATGTCCAAGGCAAATTAAGGAAAATAATTATTGTAGCTGATGAAGCAGAAACCCTATTAGAGCTAAATGCTACTTCACAGTACTCCGTGGTGGAGGTTCTGAAGTCAATGCATTTTTCAGCATCTTTAGTGTAGTATATTAAATTAAGTTTTTAACCACTTTTATCCTCCCCTTTATTTTCCTTCCCACCCTCCTCCTCTTTGTGTAGTCTCTCAGGCAGGTGCTACAGGATTGGAAGACTATAGAAATGTTCCTGCAAGAAAGGAAAGGCTGAGAAAGAAATCTATTTCCCAATTCCCTTTTTCTCTAAGATGAAAAGTAAATAAAAACCTGGAGGGGCAATTAACGGTGGAGGGCTGGGGCTGGAAGTGATGCGGAGTGACCTGTCTCTGCAGAAAATGGGGCAAAGAAGAAGCTATTGATAAACAGAGGGGATTCTTAAGCTTACCCGGCTTGTTTTCTGTTTTCTCTTTAGGGAACTGGTGCATCCTGAAAAAGATTTCTTTTATCCTATTGTTCCCATCCTCTATAAAAGCAGGTCTGAGATGGGAGGAATTTCTGCTGGTATGGGATGTACTTGTTTCTCTGCTTTCTTAGCTTATATATCACTGTTTTTCTCATTGATGTTGTTTACTGGTGTGTTTTTGTGTATTACACTTGGTATCTTAAATATATAATTGTTTAGTTCTCTAACTAGACAATGTTTGTCAAACATAGGGAATTAAGTCTCCTATTGCTTGTATATCCCATGATGCTTCAGAAATATTTGCCATTCTTGACAGGTATGTATTAGAAAAAAGCGATGGAAATTCTTTTCTACTAATCCTGATCTTTGATTTTTCTTTCCCCCTAAGGGAGTTTCTGCTCCAGAGAAAGCCCTGTGGATGTTCTGTGATAGGCCACTCTCACATCCATAGTGGGTCAAGGTCGGTTTTCTCCAGCACTGTTCTGGCTTTGCAATGTCTGGTATTCTGCTAGCTGAAGTGCAGTTTATGCCCCCATTTTACCCAGGAAAAGACACAGTTTCCTTGAAGGCCTCCCCATACCTGAAGGACCTTTGCACTCACTACTGTGTGTCACAGACACCACCTGTTCATGCACAGAGCTGTTGGGAGGTGGATGGGAACCCTATTATAAGATTCAGTTTCTCATTTCAGAGCCTTTATTTTCACATTTTGTTTAGAGACAGAGTCTTACACTGTTGCCTAGGCTACAGTGTCATGGCATCAGCTTAACTCACAGCAACCTCAAACATCTGGGCTCAAGGGATCCTCCAACCTCACCCTCCCAAGTAGCTCAAACTATAGCCATCTGCCACAGTGACCACCTAATTTTGTGTTAATGGTAGAAATGGGGTCTCACTTTTGCTTAACCTAGTCTTGAACTCCTAAGCTCAAGGGATTCTCCTGCCTCAGTCTCCCAGAGTGCTAAGTTTACAGGCATAAGCCAGTGTACCCTGCCACATTTCAGAGTCTCAATCAAAGTTTTTCTCATAGCAGGCACTCAATAAGTCTTTGATCACAATTTTGATTATCAAAAAAGAGGGTTCAGATTAGATAACCCAATAAATGTTGAAGTGAAATAGCAGAATATTGAAATAGAAGAATATCTAATGATAATAGGCCTCAACTCCTCCCAACTGCCCCCAAAATATATGTTAAAGGGTTTGCATTAGTTGCAGTGAGTGCTTCCCCTCGACCCTTCACAGAGATACAGGATACCTTTTGATCTATAGACATGACTTTTTGTCCTCTCTCTGCCACTTAGCTGAGAGATCACTGAAGAATGTGAGCTCAACTTCAATCATCACTTAGATCACATGAGAGACTCTTGTTCTCCTGAACTCTAATGGCTTCTAACACTCAGGCTTACTCTGTACCAATCCTGTCCTATCCAGGTATTTTTCCTCAAAACAACCTGATATGGCAGGTACTATTGTTAGTCCCATTTTATGGATGAGAAAGATGAAACGTGGGATGTTAAATAACTTGCCCAAGATCACAGAGCTGTCTAAAGCTGAGCTGGATTCAGTGAGATAGTTTGGCTGTACAGTCAGGTCTTTAACCCATGTACTGTCACCTTCTGAGAATTCATGGCAAGAATCAAGACCAGTATTATATAAAGAATTGCTATAGTACATTTGATTTTCAAAGATGGTAAAAGGAATATCAAAATAAGTAAATGAACTGAGTGATTTTAAAAAATGGATGTGCTCACCAAGTTGGGCCACACTAAGTTCCCACTCCAATCTGACTCCACCAGATTTTCCCCTTACATTAGCAGAAAGATATCATAGCAACCCAACATGCCTCATTCAGCCCCATTCAGCCCATTAGCTTCTGAGGACTAACTGTGGCTGTTTGTGGGAATGACATATTTCTCCCTGTTCTCTGTAGTGAGCCAGGGGAAGTGACTGTGGGAAGAAGTTCTAAGCTTTTTGTGCAGTGGTGTTTAAAATACAAGACCCCTGTCTGGGAGAGAAATGATTTGAAGAGCCTTAATGCAAACCCTCGTTCTGCTCTTCAAGCAGCCACGAGTCTGGCAGACCCTGCACGCAGGAAAGGAACTTGCATGGGCCATGATGATACATATTCAGTAGCAAAGAAGACTTGATTCTGTACCTTACTGGTTACGGCTGCCAGATTGTGAGCAATCGATAGAGAACTTTGTTAATGATGTGGAATTTACTTATGCTGTGCACAAATGCATATGCAATATATTATTAGTGCCCTCAACTACAGGCCTATCCAGAAGTGATTTAATCCAAAGTCTGATTATCTTTTCCTCTTTTTACCTTTATAATTGGAACACCATTGATCAGATTCTGCTTTTAATAAAAATGGCCATGCATGCAGTGTTTTTCTAAAACTATTTATTTGGTAGCAAACATCAGAACATCCAAGGGTGAAGGTAATGGGATGACAGGAGACGTTATGGTAGCCCAGGGGAAAGCAACTTAAAGAGACCTGGAGTCCATACTTTTAAAAAACACAGCAGGGGATGGGGAGGGAGAGGGGATTACCTTTGGCCATTATTAGAGAAGATGTATTTATATAGATTCCTTTCCAAAAAAATGAATCCCATCATCATCCCATAGACAAATGTGGAGTCTTAATGCCAAATGTTGATTTAATATTCGAGTCTTAGTCTTACAGTAAAAAGACTGAATTGCATTAGAAGAGCTGGACTAGAACTGGGTAGACACGGAAACCTAATAGCACAGCAAATAAATCTGGCAGTACAATTTAAAGCTGAAAAGAAATAGAAAGATAAATGATGTCATAAAAGATTCACAGGGGCGTTTTTAACTGAACTGCTAAATATTTTAAAACAGAATAGCCAAGGCCATTTTGTATTAGAAACCCAAATGAGTGGCTCTCTCAATTTATTAAATTTAGTTCACTCAGTGTTGATCAAGCCTATTCTATCTGAAAGGTCCTAGACTAGGCACTGGGACACCGGAATGTTACCCAAGGAGATTACTAATGTGTAAGGAACATAATGCATGTAATAAGTTTGGAAAAAGCGTGTGCTGATGAGTTAGATATCTTCGATTGTCATTTTTCCAAGCCCATTTTAGGAAAGAAGGTGTTGCCTCCTGCTAAGTTACTGTGCTTTTTGTTAATGACCCAATAGCCCTGGGTGAAATCAGAGCCAGCATTTCAGCCAAAAGGTAATTGTGTATCATGAAGAGGCCAGTGACTTACTATTGGGCGACCTTTCCATCCTGGATGGGAACTAAGCCACCCATCAGATTTTTATTTTTTAATAAGTTGGAGAGCTGTATTTAAAAAGGAGGTATGGGAGCAAGGCAAAAATGGTAATAAGGCAGGGATCATTTCTAATAAGAGAATTACTTCTTGTAGTGGATAAGGGTCCAGATTTGGGGGCCCCAGAATGCCATTTTAACAACTTCTACTCTTCCACTCAATAAAAACAGGTTCTTCCATGGAAATACATACTCTATTTGGACCCTGATGAAAGAATATGAGAATGGCCTGAAGTGGTGATGGGCAGAGATATCTTCAGCTTTACAGGAAACTGCAATGAGAAAATAAATTTCTTTTTTTTTTTTTTTTTTTTGAGACAGAGCCTCAAGCTGTCCCCCTGGGTAGAGTGCCATGGCAATACAGCTCACAGCAACCTCCAACTCCTGGGCTCAAGGGAGTCTCTTGCCTCCACCTCCCAAGTAGCTGGGACCACAGGCACCCACCACAATGCCCGGCTATTTTTTTGGTTGCAGCCATCATTGTTGTTTGGCGGGTCCGGGCTGGGGATTCGAACCCACCACCTTAGGTGTAAGTGGCTGGCACCTTAGCCAGTTGAGCTATAGGCGCTGAGCCAGAAAATAAATTTCTTAAGGCTCCACAGAATTTTCTGACCAAGGAGTAGGTTGGGATACTTAACGCTATTGTTAATAAAAAGGAAAAAAAATGCAGAAAAGATCCTGAAATCACTGTGGGATTTTTTTAATTGAACACTTACAAACTTTTAAAAAGTAGAGGACTATTTTAACAAAACTAGATCACAGCTTTAGCAGACAAGTTTTGAAGGATTTATCTAGATCTGGCCTGAGCAGGGTAAATCACCAATGACTATAACAGAGTCAACAATCTCTGCTTATCCTCCAGTTGCCACTTCCAGAGTCTGCACGAGTTACCCTTTTATTGTTTGTGATGTACCAGCACCAATGGACTTAGATGTAGAAAGGAGTGCCCGAGTAAGTAGTGGCCGTGCTTTATGGGACGGCACATGCTTCATTCTGTGGCTAGGGAGATGATCTCTTGTGTTAGACTAATGGAAATACTCTTGATAAGGTATTTTTTTAATTTTGTTTTGTTTTCTATATTTTGGATTTTTTATTAGATCCACTTAATCTATCAGCTAGCTAAGCATGTAAAGAACATGAGTTAAGCCATAAATAGTTGACCTCCAAATATTCAGAGACTCTGTGGTATTACAGAAAGCATGGATAACTGTCCCCTTATTGACTTGAACACCTTGAATGCTGTGAGATACAGATCTAAGAAGGATTTCTCTTCCCTAAGGCATAAAATTTAAGACACTGAAAGTGCCTGTATTCCTGTTATACATACTATCTAAGTGACCAGGTCTGGAAATGCTTGACCCATTTGACTAGAGGTGCTCAGTCAGGCAGTGGGCCGAGACAGCCCTCCCATGTTGTCAGTGTTCCTTGAAACCAAGAAACCTTAGCAACTATGAGAACACAACTTTCAAACAAGGCTCTTAAGTCTGACTAGGCTGCAGTTAATGATTTGATTTGAATAATGTGAAACCTCTCCAAGTCGTGACCTCTTTCTCTACATCAGAACTTGGCAGACATGCAGAACCTCCACTCCAAGTGTTCACCTGTCCATGCCCTAAGTGATATGGGGTCTGGGCCTGTGACATTTCTAGAAAACAAAATGTGGCTTAAGAAGGTAGGCCTGGGCCTCCTACCAAGTCTCTTCTGTTGAGTGGTGTTTATTTTACTCTGTAGAACGTCCACCTAGGAAGCCCAGGGAACCCAGAAACATAGCCCTTTATTCCGGGTAGTTCAGGGCACCGAAGCAGAAATCAATGCGCAGAAAGAGGAAGCAGGTAATGGGGTGGTTTTCCATTCTTACTTCCACTCTTTCACCTAAACGATTCTTAAAGCTATGGTTATAGTGCCTACAGTAATTTGCTGACCCACATTTGTAGGTGGAGGGAGGGTGATTGGTGGGATCACGCCTATGGTTTATCCTATAAGGGTACATGTGAATCTTTCTAAATGTAGAATATAAATGTCTTAACACAATAACTAAGAAAATGATATGAAGGCTATGTTAACCAGATGGATGAACTTATTTCAAATTATATATAGAAACAACACACTGTACCCCATGATAGTATTAATGTACACAGCTATGATTTAATTAAAAAAAAAACCAGTCAATTGAACTACATTACAAAAAACCAGAGGGCACCACTCCCACCATAAGCAGAGTTACTAGGGCTGCTGGAGACTGCAATCCACAAGTCAGCAGGCAGGGGTCTGTAGGCTCTTATGCCTACATAGTTTAGCAATTCCAGGTTCACAGCTAATTGCTACCCCAAATTATCATGTTATGAAGGAATAAAAAAGGTTTCTTTTTAATAAGAAATATATAATTTTAAGAAAGATAAGGATTTCAAGGGGATGAATAAGGTATAAGCATCTATCATATAAAGTCTGTAATTGGCTCAGTGCCTGTAGCTCAACTGGCTAAGGCGCCAGCCACGTACACCTAGGGTGGTGGGTTCGAATCCCCAGCCCGGACCCGCCAAACAGCAATGACGGCTGCAACCAAAAAATGGCCAGGTGTTGTAGCGGGCACCTATAGTCCCAGCTACTTGGGAGGCGGAGGCAGGAGACTCGCTTGAGCCCAGGAGTTGGAGGTTGCTGTGAGCAGTGAAGCCATGGCACTCTACCCAGGGGGACAGCTTGAGGCTCTGTCTCAAAAAAAAAAAAAAGTCTGTAATCAACTATAGATACAGAATAACTAACTTCGTCAAAGTTTTCAAGAAACGAAGGACTAAGTATCTAGAGGGAAATGATTTATGATCTAAACATAAGGAGCCCTTTTTCTCTTCCTTAGAAGGGTAACTATCTTCTCCTGCGAGTCATACTTTCCTTGTTCCTCTTACCCTGAAGACGTTACATCCTGTAATATTTCCACCTCCCATATTCTCCTGTTTACACTTTTAACATTTTTCATCCAAATTCACCTGCGACTCCCATGGAGTCAAGTTGAGGTTTGCACTAATAAAAAATCACTTCAGCAGACTTCCAAAAATATGTAACTTTTTACTAAAATATTTTCCAGTTGGTGGTATCCATATTTGACTCCATATCCTCCAGAGAGACAGGCTTCTGGTGGTATTTGCCAGGAATCACTGCTTTCACAAACAAAATCTGTTTATAGCGGAGCATAAGACAAGGATTTAATCTCAAAAGGGCTTTATCTTTTTCACACATTTCCTCTAACACAGAACTTGGTGGTATTTGCAACTTTTAGACCATAAGGGAAACACATTTTTACCACATTATATACTGGAAGTACCAGAGGACTAGCAGTCAAGTGGGAAAAGATAGATAGGAGGGTTGGCATTTGACTCTAGCGTGGCTTCTTCAAAACCATGCACTTTTGTAACAACAAAAGATTTGTTTCTCCACACCCCTACCCCCATTCTTCTTTTCAGGATGAAAGTGACACGCACAATGCTTCTGAGAACATAAACTTCACTGTTTTCATCAAATGATAAAGCGTTACTTTAAAAAGAACTGAGAGAGAGAAAGAGAGAGGAAGACAGGAAGATACAGAAAGAGGAAAGTGCTAAATTAATCCAAAGACATTTATTCAGTTTTGCCTGCAAGTATTAAGAACACATGGGTATCGTCTAAACAGTCTAAATATTTCTGTGAGTTTTTATATTTCTTTGAAACGGGACGCCATAGCCACACCGTTGCTTTTGGAGGGCAGTAGCCGTTTCGCTATGAAAGCCTGCGTTTGTTCTGCTTTTCCAATTTTCCGTAGTGTGACATTATGAACAATGATAGGTTGCACAGACTTAGTAAAATGTGCTGTTGTCCTCTGCAAGTTGGCCTTCCCTGCCTCGGGAGCAGCACGGAGCTTGGCATACAAACTCTCCTGATTCACACAACTTGTATGTATGCCCAGTAAAATCTGCTCACACCCACAAAGGGGCCAGGGGCTGAGGAGGGATCATTCTTTTCTTTCTCTGTCTGTTTGAACAGTTTTTGTTGCATATTTATTCCTGGAATCTTCAAGACAAGGTTCTGGTGCTCTGCAAATTACTAAGCCGCATCCATTCTTATGGAAATGGAGCGATTCTGCTGAGAACCTGGTCACTTCTCCCAGCTGTCGCTTCCTCTTTTGACAGAGGCTAAAACCTCATCAGACAGGGTCCTCACTCAAATTTGGATGGAATTAAATTACTTAGGTCCAGACAATATGTTTTCATGCTGTGAATAGATGCAATTCCTTAAAGTAGCTTGGCAACACACAGGCTGAGATGGGAATTTTTCCCCCCAATCCTTTTCTTTTTTGTTTTTCTCAGGCTCCTGGGGAGTGTGGAGGAGTAGAAGGGAGAAGTCAGAGACTGGGAAAGACTTTCCTTTTATTTTCTTGTATTTTCCAGCTAATTACTGGGCCTATCATTTATGATTGTCATACAGAGGCCACTTCTAACTTGGTGCAGAGGACACACCACTTAACGAATTACACCGCTTAATGAATTCTCCCTGGCCTCCATTCCCCCTGGCCCTTCATGACTAGGGTGATGGTGTTTCCTAAGACAGCTTTTCACTTCCTCGCAGAGAAGTTTGAATGTGCACATATGTTCTGTTTTGCTCTCCCAGAAACCCAGGTTTTGCAGTGTCAACATTGTGGTAAGCAATCATGTGGTGGAGAGATTCTGGGCGTTTTTTGTCCGGTAAATGTTCCAGGGCCAGGACTGAGGAGCACTGAGAGGGGCTGTGTCTTTTGAGCTAGACTGAGACATCTTCTCTGAGCAGAAGAGGAAAAAACTATCACAGGTAGCAACTGCTGGAGGACAGAGAAAAGGGGGTGGTATGTCTGGGGTGTCTGAAATATCCCCTGTCTTAAACAGGGCTTACACACAGACAGAGGGACTCTAAATACGGGCTGAGGACCTACTGTCCATAGTCAGTGAGACTTTGCTGTGATTTTAAGAAGCAGGGTGAAAGCCATATCACCAGGAAGCAGAGGAAAAAGCAGGAAAGAATCACATCAACCTTTTCTTTAGAATTTATCATGTCTCAGAATAAAGTGCCACAGAGTTGAGAAGGGACCTGGGTATGATGAGAATGGGACATATGACGGGCACTTCTCTTGATCAAAGGACAGTGGCAATGATTGCTAGTCTACACTTTCTAGACAGTTATAATTGTCACTCAAAAATAGGGATCTGCCTAAATATCACTTTATTTTCAAATAACTCACATTTTATTATTGGTTAGACACCACCTTTCTGGAGTGGTAGAAGCTTTAACCACAGTCTTTCTTTTTTTTCCCTTTTTTTTTTAATTGAATGTTAACTATGTACATTGATACTCTTCTGGGGTACAGTGTGGGGTTTCCACATGCATTCTGAAATACTTCCATCAACTGGTGAACACAGCCTTCATGTCATTTTCTCAGTTATTGCTTTAAAACGTTCACATTTTACTCCTAGAAAGATTCACCTGTACCCTTATAAGACAAACCTCAAAAGTGATCCCTCCAAACCCCCTCCCACCTCCCATTCCCCCCTCCCTTCTCCCTCCCCCCTCTACATGTTCTTAGGCTATTTGGTTATAGCTTTCATATAAAAGGTTTAAATTAGTCTCATAATAGGGTATATTCCCAGAGGACCAAAAATCGCATTACAACAAAGACATTTGTATCTGAATTTTATTTTAATTGTTATGAGGGCAGAGAATCAGAGTGTAAATGACATGCCACCTGTGAACTAGCTGATATAGATCCTAAAGTGTGGGCATATGAGGCATCCCCAATGGAAAGCAATGGGAAAGCCATAAAATTTCATTTTAGGCTTGACATGGGATACTCAAGAGGGAAGACTGTGTCTCTTTGCTTCAGAGAAATAAGAGTCAAGCTTCAATTATACAACAATCAAAAAATATTAGGATGCTGATGGAGTGTTTTTCTCCCTTTAAAACTCCCATTCTAGCTGTACAAAATGCAAATGTCCAATAGAGATTAATCCAAAATCTAAAGGCAGAAAGTAAAAGAGTCAGTAGCGCCTTTGCATCCATTGGTCCTCAGTCTATACACTCTGGATCTCAGATTCCCACTGAAGCCCAATAATGCTGAGTTTTAGATTTAGTTTTGCCTTTTTATTATTTTTTTTTTTACATCCAGAGTTTCAGCCGTTTTTTGATTTTGAATAGACAGACCTTGACACTCGGCATTTCTCTCAATTAATGTGGACTATAGTGCCCTAGAACTCCAAGACATTTCTGGAATGTTGGAAGTTCTGAGTCAACTTCTCAGACAGCTGAACTTGACCCCTCTGAGTGGCCTCATTCATCAAGCAGGTGACTTACTAATCTTTAATAGTCATTTGTGTGCTTTTTTTCACGTGGAAATTCAACTATGTAACTCTGTTGAGGACACTATGCACGTGTTAAATTTCCTTAAAGTACCAAACAGAAAAGCTCAATTATGAAAAATTGATGTTAATTTGGCTTTGCTAGATCCCCTATTGAGATAAAGCTCTCACATGAATCAAAAGCAATGTGTTCCCTCACTAGTCCCTCTTGAAACATACAGTTCATGGAGTTCCTGGGAATGATGGTGTATTATCAAATACAGAAGCCTCTATATGAGGTCTTAATAAGGATGAGGTAGAGGAGATAACAGGGATTGGAAAAGAAGAAAAAGTTTTCCAAACCTTAAAATAGGCTTTTTAGAGTTCATCTGCCTTAAGAATGCCTGATTTAAAAAAGCAAAGAAACAAACAAAAAATGAAACTTTTATTTCTGTATCCTTGCATTTTCACTACAATTGTGATAATTTTTTTCTAAATGTTTGGTCCCTGCATGTTCAACATCATTGTTCAGTTTTTGTCTTTCAGACTCTAGAAGTTCCTTCCACTTTAAGATAATGGTGATGAGAAGAGTCCAACAAAATACTGTTAAGACCTATTGACCAAGTAGCCAGAAATGTCCAACTTCTTGTAACCACTTTAGAGTTCAGAACATCAGGCAGGTCCCTGATAGGCAGGCTGAAGACCTCTTTTTACAGCAGAAAGTAGCTGAGGCCAGTCATCGTCCATTTTTTCTTCCAGATTTCAGGACCATATCTCCTTGATGTGGATAAAATGGACACAAATAAAGAGGCGTGAAGGTGAAATAAAAGAAATCTGGATGGCCCATAAAATGTGGGCATGAGTTAGCCCATGTAATAAATGACTAAATGGAGAGACACAATAATCAATGACTCACAGAAAAGAGCAATAATTCTCAGAGGCACAAAGTGGCTAATGAAAGAGTTGCAATAAACTTCAACTGAAAGGAAGTGATATTTATACGTTTGCCCTGCCTTTGCATCACCATTTCTCCACCAGAAGAGGAACCCTCTGCCACCTTTCTTTGGTAGTTCTCTAAATTTTCCCTTTTGTTCTGATATAAAACTTTTTGTTACACTAAAGCTCTGAGGGATACTTTTGCTCTCTATTCATGCTATTTGTGCTTATTCTCAGTTTTTATTTATTTTTTCTTTCAATTACTAGTGTGCTTTTGTTGAATTTTCTGGCTCAGATGAGTAATAAAACCAGGTTAATAGGGTTTGGTGATCTAAGATCCAACTAACCTCAACAAGCTGCATTTTGTTTCCACAATTTTTAGGTACCTAAAAGGTAAATGTCTTTAATCAGTATGTGGTTTTTATGTGAGAAATCAACCTCATACATCATTGGCAATAGCCCAAAAGTTGAGGGTTAGAGATATTCTCAGTGAGTAGACTAATTTCCACTGATTTCTGTCCATTTATTTTAATACAATGTCTTCTTATGCATCTGTTTGGCAGCCATTGAAGAATTCTTGTTAAAAGTAGAACAAACACCAAGTTTCAACTTAGCTGAAGAAATTCTCTTTACATTTCTCTAGTTAGGAAAATCTATATATTACAGAGATTCAGAAGCCTTATTTCAAAGTCAAGGTTGGGACATTTATTTTCCCCAAGTAGAAAAGATACTGAAAATTTTTGTAAAACTAAGGTGATCTTATAGACTGCCTATACAACTCTGTAGAATCAGGGAATAACATATAATTTCCAGTATCTGGAATCCAGTAACGTATTGTCTTCTTATGGGTCCAGGTGAATTTATATTTTTCACACTCATTTAGGAGTAAGCATCCTTGACAAAGTAGCCATAGTCATGTTCCATGGATATGCAGTTGCCATGAGAAAACTTTTTTGTGTGGATGCATTTGTGTACTAAAACATATGAATTTTATTTACCCAGTTTCGCAGATGAATATTTATTCTATGAAAACGTTAGAGATTGTAAAGTTAACCTATAGTTAAAACTATTGAACAAACAACTAAGTCTCACAGATGCAAAAATACAGTACCAGTCAATCCAAAGCAAAGGCATTTTTACACAGCGTACAGCTCTCCACTTGGCCAGGGAGATGTTCTGTTCTAAGCATAAACTTCAACATTGTATGGAAGTAAGGTTTGATTTTACTTTGCTTTTCCTACATTCAATAGGATTGCAAGTTTTGAAGCCTAACTTATAATAGGCATCTGTAGTCTGGACTCAGTACCCACTCCTGAAAGAATGCTTATGTCTACTTAAACAGGATACACTTGGATACCATACTGTACTCATTGTATTGTATAAATCTTACAGTCAAGGACAAAATCATTAAATGTCAAATAGGAAATAGTTATATTTTTTGTTCTCAAAGGAGCTTCGGCATTGAGTTGTGTGCCTAAGGAATTTTAACTTATTAAATAAAATATATTCTAAGGGAACCTAAATTTACACTTTAAAAACATAAAAAATAATTTATTTTGGTATAATACACCATTCATATCTGCAAGTAGAAAACTAAAACTGTATATACATCAGTACTTCTCACCCAGCACCAAGAAGCCTGTGTGTTGTTACTTGTGAAAATGGTCTGAAAAAAATTCTTTATAACCCACTCAACCTAACTTATAATTTCATATTTCATACTTAAGCTAGTCAGTGGTTCACTAATACTGAAAAACAAGCTTTCTTCTAGAGACAGTGGTTTCTTCACATTAACTCAGTAAGAACTGGACATATTTTTAAAAAGGGTAATTCAATGGACATTTCGGTATGAATCCTAGGCACAGGAAGGTCTGGTTTAGTGATTTGCTTGTCATTGGATTTTTCTTGAGAAACATGTATTCTGAGGGTGGGGGGTAAGATGACTGATTGGAGTAAGATTTAAATAGAAGCTCCCATCTAGAAGGAGAGATAATGGCCAGAAAGAACCCCATAAAACTGAAACTTGGAAGCTGAGCTTAGATTGAAGATTGATAACTGCATGAAAACACTGCTGTGGCAAGCTATAACTCCAAGGAAGAAAATTTAAGGTCAAAACCCATCCCCAAAAGGATGGGAGTCCATACCCTCCACCAGGAGAGTGGCTTGCTTTGTGATCTCTATGAGCAAGCAGTGAACAGAAGACCTCTTGTTTTACCCCATGGGAGAGAGTTGCGGAAGACTGGGTCTTCTTACGCAGGTAGACACTGCTGTGACAGGGAGTTCTCTTGCCTAGTATAATAAATATATTTCCTGCCTTTTTGAACTCCTGGTCTACCCCTCCCTCCTCACGTAGTGGTCTGGATGCCCACTTCCTGCAGAGACCAAAGTGTCCATGCTTATGTGCTAGAGCTGGACATTGGATGGGCCAAAGAAGTGAAGCTGCACTGAAACTTTGAATCAAGTAAAAGTGGAGAGTGGTGCAACGGGGAGGTTGACTAGCCTGTGATGACAAAAGTCCCTATGAGTGGCAGGAGGAGGTGCTGGAAGCCAAGCTAAGGCACCTTCCAGGCAGCAGTAGCAATAGTAGTACAATTATTCTGGGGTCAAATTTTGGAGTGACACCTCCCCAGTTCTGTGGACTGTCAGAGGGAGTCAGATATCACACTGCAGGGCTACCAGAAGAGAAATGTGGCTGGAGCAGAGGCAAGGTCTCTGAGGGACAGAAACATTTACTGCATCATTAACTACTTGTTTGGACAAACTCAGATGCAACCCTACCAGTTTTCAATGAACTCTGGAGGGAATCGGGCTTTAACTCCCCTAGGTAGCTGGTGGCAAATTGTGGCAACCTGGCAGAGGAGGCATTGACTGTCTCCCTTTCCCACTTTGACTCTAGCAGGCAAAAATCCCTGGCACATTTGCCCTCTAGAGGAAACTGGACCACAGCCCATGAAGTTACCTGTGACTGGGCATGGCAAAGGTGCAAGATGGGGAAGGAGGCACCAGTTCCACTGGACTCATTATTGTGCTGGGCAGGCCCTTCTGACTCCACCGAGCACCAATGTGAGTCACACTTGACTCACTAGAGGCCTTTTGACCGCTCCCACTTGATAAGCAATTGTGATGAATGTGACAATTTGTTTGGAAATATTGACCTGGAATGGTCACCCAGGGATGCTCCAAGGTTGAGCCCTGGTTAAGTTCCAGTTGTTACCAGAAAAGGGAAGAGTTGTAGTCTTTTAGTCGCTTGTATTTACCCCCCATCTGAGACTTCAGCCCAAAGTCACTGATGTACTACGATTGGATAGAGACCTGATAAATAAAAGACAAAGCTGCCTATACTTATCACTCCAAGCTAGTCCACAGAATCTCAGGCTGCAGGACTGAATGAGAACTTTGTAAAGCAGTAGGTGAAAAGTCACAGTCAACCAGTCTTACTAACTCCTGGTAAAGGGCTATTTAATTATAACTTGAGAGCCCTCACTTGAATTTCACCTTACCTGCTTCTCTAGCTAAACAATGAAAAGTAATCATGGGTAGAATCAGAGGAAAAACTCTGGCATCATGAATAATCATCGAAGAGCAACTCACCCAAGGAATGAAGAAGGAGACAAAACTGAAGATACCATTCATAAACAAGTGGTTGCCATGTCAAGAATAGAGTTCAGAATATGGATCACAAACAGGATTAATAGAATGGAAGTAAAGTTGGAATTAGAAATTCAAGAAGTAATTCAAAGGTTGTAGCCTTGAGCGATTTCATGTGAATATTCTAGATTGTATATAGTGTGAAAACATTGTGTCTCATAAGTGCAGTAATGCACATAGTCATGATCTACCTTAAAAAAAAAAAGAAAAAGGGAAAATAATCAATGAAATTAAAGACAAAATCTCCAAAGGATTCAGACACAATGAGGAAAAAAATTGTAGTTCCCAAAGAACTGAGAAATTCAGTAGGATCCCTCAGTAAAAGAATGGGTCAGGCACAGGAAAGGGTCTCTGACATTGAAGGCAAAGTTTTTCAATGCTCCCAAACACTCAAAGAGGCCTACAAGTAGAGAGCAAAAATGGATCATCCCCTGAGAGCGTTGCTAGATCACTCCAAAAGATCAAACATTCACCTCATAGAATTTCCTGAATGAGATGGGGAGGGTCCTAAAGGCAATGATGCTCTGCTTCAAGATATAATGGAGAGCAATGTCCCAAGAATGGAAAGAAATACTGAAATTCAGATAACAGAGAGTTTCAGAAGCCCAGCACGACTCAATCCAAATAGAGCTTCTCCTATACGTATTGTAATTAAATTTGCCAAAGTTAATATGAAAGAGAAAATTCTTCAAACAGCCAGACCTAAGAAAATCATAAATTACAAGGTGAAAATTATTAGAATGAATGAAAATCTCTCACCTGAGACGTATGAAGCCAGAAGAGAATGTTCATAGACCTTCAATCTCCTAAAACAAAACAACGTTCAGCCTAGCATCCTGTACCTAGCTGAAATAAATTTCATTTGCAATAAAGAATCACATATTCCAATGGCATACGGACATAGAAGAAATTTGCCAAAACTAAACCAGCTGACCCTTATATTCTCTAACCCATCTTTTACACTAATCAGCACAAGGCTTTACCACCAATGTAAACTCACTCAGAAATTTTTGGAAAAAAACAACTTCCAGGGTGGTGAAATGATTAAACGTGTCCACTGAACATTCCAATAACATAACACCCAAACAATACATAGCTTATGACTCCTCTCAATTAATATGAATAGTTTAATCTGATCTCTAAAGCTACATAGGTTGGCTGACTGGGTACATAAACTCGGACTAGATATCTGCTGCATAAAAAAATCTCATATTAACTTAGTGGATAAAAATAGAGTCAGGGTGAAGGGATGAACAGCTATAATTCAGGCAAATGGAAATCAGAAAAAAATAAGAAACTGAATTTAATTCACAGATACAATAGCCTTTAAACCAACATAAGTAAGGCATGATAAGGATGGTCACTTTATATTTGTCAAGGGAAACACTCAACATAAAGAGATTCAATTATTAACATTTATGCACCCAACCAGAATGGTCCTGAATTTACAAAGCAAACCCTAGCAGACATGCATAATTTGATATGATGATATTCTCTCCCCATAATAGTCAGAGATTTTTAACACCCCTTAGACAGTGTTGGATAGATCCTTCAAGAATAAACTAAACAAATAAATATTAGACTTAACTTTGACCCTACAACAAATGGACTTAACAGATATCTACAGAACATTTCATCCTAAAAAACTGAGTACACATACTGTTCCTCAGTCCAAGGAACACCATCCAAAACTGACCACATCTTAGATCCCAAATCTAACCTTAGCAAATTTAAAAGAAGAGAAATCATTACTTGCATTTTCCTAGACCTTCACAGAATAAAAGTTGAACTCCACAACAGGAATCTTCATACTCAAACAAACACTAGGAAACTAAGTTACTTTATATTCAATGAAAGCTGTCCATAGATGAGATGAAGAAGAAAATTACTGCATTTTCAGAACAAAATTATAATGAATACATATATTATCATGACCTGTGGGATACTGCAACTGCAGTCCCAAGAGGAAATTTTATAGTATTGAAAGCCTTCCTCAACTGATCAGAAAGAGAGGAAAACAGCAACTTAATGGAACATCTCAAGAATTGTAAAAGGAAGAACATTTCAACCCCAAACACAGCAGAAGAAAGTAAATAACCAAAATTAAGGCATAATTAACTAAAACTGAAAATAAAAGTGTCATTCAAAAGATCAACGTTTCAAAAAGTTGGGTTTTTGAAAAGATTCACATAATTGATTAACCTTTGGCTAACCTAACAAATACAGTAAGTTGAAATCCCTAAAATTATCAATCATAAATGATGGAAGGCAAAATAACAACAGACACCTCAGAAATTTAAAAAAAAAATAAAAGTTATGAGGACTGTAAGAAACTCTACTCTCATAAAAATGAAAATCTGAAAGAAATAGACCAATACCTAGAAGCATGTCATCTTCCTACACTTACCCAGAAAGATTTGGAAATGTTGAATACAACTATATCAAGTACTGAAACAGCACCAAGTGTACAAAATTTCTACCAAAGAAAAATACCGGACCAGTGGGCTTCATGTCAGAATACGACCAAACCTTTAGAGGGGAACTAGTACCTATATTACATAACATTTTACAAAACACAGAAAATAAGGACTATTTGCCAGCACATTGTACAAAGCAAATATCACCCAGATTCTCAAACCAGGAAAAGACCCACCAAGAAAAGAAAATTATACACATATATACGTAATAAAAATAGATGCAAAAATATTCAAAAGATACTAGCGAGCAGAATCTGGAAACACATCAAATAAATTAAACACCACAAGAAATTTGGTTTTACTCCAGGGCCTTAAGGTTGGTTCAACATATGATAATCTACAGCAAACCCACAGTCAGTATCACATTGAATGGAGTAAAATTGAAATAATTTCCACACAAATCAGGAACCAGACAAGTATGCCTATTGTCACCATTGCTATTCAACATAGTAATGGAAGCCATAGCCATGCTAAACAGACAAAAGAAGGTGATCAAGTGTTTCCAAATAGGGGCAGAGGAGATCAAACTCTCACTTTTTGCAAATGATATGATTGTATACCTAAAAAACCCCAGGGACTCAACTACGAAACTCATAGAAGTGATCAAGGAATACAACAGCATCTCAGGTTACAAAATCAATGCTCGTAAATCAGTAGCTTTTATATTCACCAACGATACTGAAACTGAAAAAGCACTCAAGGACTCGATTCATGTTACACTAGTGACAAAGAAGTTGAGATATTTGGGAATTTATCTAAGGAAGGATGTGAAAGATATCTCCAAAGAGAAATATGAAACTCTGGAGAAAAGAAATAGCTGAAGAAGTTAAGAAATGGAAAAACATACATGCACATAGATGGGAAGAATCAACATCCTTACAATGTCCATATTACCCAAAGCAATATAAAAATTTTATAAAATCCAACTAAAGCACCACTTTAATCCCTTAAAGATCTGGAAAAAATAGTATGTCATATTATATGGAATAAAAAGAAAACCTCAAATACCCAAGACATTCCTTAGAAAAAAAAAAAGTATCAGGAGAAATTATGCTACCAGACTTCAGGCTATAGAATAAGTCTATAGTGATGAAAACAACCTGGCACTGGAACAAAAATAGAGAGGTGGATGTATGGAACAGAGTAGCAAACCAAGCATTGGACCCAGAAACTTATCATCATTTGATCTAATAATCCTATTAAAACATAAAATTGGAGTAAATTACCTTATTTAAAAAATGGTGGTGGGTTAATTGGCTAGTGATTTTTTGAAGACTCAAACTGGACCCACACCTTTCAACATTAACAGAAGTTGGTTCTCACTGGATAAAAATTTTAAACTTAATACATGAAAATATAAAGATAATTGGATAGAGTGCAGCGGAATGTTTTGTGAGGTGGCCCCACCGGACAATTGAAGCTACCCCAAAAGTACTTTACTGAAATCTAATCCAACTAAAGAGCCTGTGAACAGCCAAGAACACAGTAAGTAAAGCACACAGACTGCCCTCAGAATAGAAGAACATATTTGCAAATCTTATTTCTGACAAAAGTTTGATAAAAAGAATCCATAGAGAACTCAACCTCCTTAAAAAGAAAAGAACAACTGACTCAATTCCGTTGTGGGTAAAGAGACTTTACCATATACTTATATCCAGAAGACAGGAGCATGCTTACAGACATATGAGAAAATGATCATCATCTTTAATCATCAGAGAAATGCAAATGAAAACCACTTTGAGATATCATCTAACTCCAGGAAGAATAGCCCACAGAACAAAATCCCAAAAGAACAAATGTTGATGTGAATGTGGATGAACAGGAACACTTCTGCACTGCTGGTGGGAAGGCAAGCTAATACATTCATTTTGAAGAAGCTTGGAGAACACTAAGGTATCTAGAAGGAGACCTGGCATTCAATCCTGGAATTCCTCTACTGGGTATATCCAGAAGACAAAAAATCACTTTACAGCAAAGATACTTGCACCAGAATGTTTATTATAGCCCAGTTCATAATTTCCACGTCATGAGAACAACCCAAGTACCCTTTGACCCATGAATGGATTAACAAATTTTGTTATATGTACACCATGGACTATTGTGCAGCCTTAAAAAAAAAAAAGATAAAGACTTTGTCTCTTATATATTTACATGGATGGAATTGGAACATATTGTTCTTAGTAAAGTATCTCAAGCCTGGAAGTAAAAGTATCCAGGATCCAATGGACTCTGTACTATCATGAAATCAACCTTTACTCACCATACTTTCATATGAAAGATAAAACACAATTATAGCACAGGATGAAGAAGAGAATAGGAGGGTGAATGGAGGTGTTGGTTGAGTGGAGGGAGGGTAATTGACTGGACCACATCTATGGTCCATATTGCATGGGTACATGTCAAATCTATTAAGAGTAGATTGTAGATGTCCTAACACAATAATTAAGTGAGATGAAGGCTATGTTAACCAGTTTGATTTAAGCCTTCCAAATTGTATATAAAATAAGCCCATTGTACCCCATAAATGAATTAATGTATAAAGATATAATTTGATAATTTTTTGTTAAAATTAAATATGTATTGTAGAGGAAAAGTTTTACTTTTGATTTAGTTTTTTCTATCTGATGTGTCTGTACTATCTTGCATAGAAAAGCAACATCTTAGCCATGGTAAGTTTGCCTAATACCCCTTTTGGATTCTCTGTATTAGGAGCGGGAAAAATGAGCAAAAAACATTACTCTAGAGTCCTCCAACATAACAAAAGCAGTGAAACACAGCCATCTTTTACACAGCAGTAGCCAAAAATAAATGAAAAGGAGAGCTTCCAGGAGCAGTCTAGTGCTCATGTTGTACTTTTATCCTTATGTGTGTGTAAGTAAACAAAAACAAAGATGTTTGGACAAGGAAGCTTTGTAGATATTTATTTCAAACTTATAGTACTTAAAACTTTCTTGATTAATGAATAGCTGGGATGCTTTAAGCCCTTTGTCCAAGCATGTGAACTTCTTTCAGGAGATGAGGCTGAACTAGGGCGATTTGGAGGCAATTCCAATCATTGGCAGGCAACCTGGCAATAAAACTCATCGATCTTCCTCTGCAAGTATGTTAACATGGAGTCTATCCCCAGGGTAGAGCCCCAGATTTTCTTTAGTACTTCATGCTCCCTCTCATTGGCACGTTCCAGCTCCATCTTCATGTTCTAGTACACAAGAACTATGGATTTCTCAAGCACAACCAGATCACATGATGCAAACTCCTTAATTCTAACCATGACTTCCTGGGTAAATGTCCTGGGGCCAAAACACCTACATGACTCCTGTGTGGTCAGCTCCTACATGACTCCTGTATCCTCAGCTCTTGCCTGCAGAGTAACATTTAATTGTCAGATGCTCCTCCCATAACCTTAGGAAACATTCAGGTAGAACAGCCATATGGACTCTGTCTGAAAGAAGTATAGGGTGTTTGAAAACAAGCTATCTAATTAGGACAAAGCACATCACAAAGAGGCAGTATGGATACTCCTAATCCAATGAAGCAATGGGACAATTACACTACAAGAATGGGCTTTTTGAACTGAATGAAAATGTTTTCATGGTTTCTTAGAGCTTCCACCATTGTAGTGCTTTCTCTTCTTTTTTTTTTTTTTTTTTTTTTTGTGTGTGTGTGTTCTGTTAAAGGCCATATAACATAAATCAAGTTAAGACTGCAACAAAATATACTGCCAACTGCACTGAATAGAACGAGCTTGCTGTCTTTGGCAATCACTGTGGTCAGAGACCACTCTGGAAGTCTTGCATTACCTCTGGATTTAGAGTTATTCTCTGATGATTTTGCAGATACCAAGATGTGCGTGAAGCCATCCTGTTTGCTGAAGACAAAATATCTGTATCAGTTATCACTTTCTATTTGCCTCACCTTGGACTGAAACACAACTGCTTGTCCAAAGGTTAGTCTCTTCTCTCATCAATAATTTTTATTTTCCTGGCTGTCTCTATTGTAACAAATGTTTGCATGTTATTTGTTCCACTAAGTGTTAACGCATCCATGGATAGAGATGTACCTTTTCCATTCATGGCTAAGCTGGTGGCCTTTGCTACAGTTACAGGGCCAAGCACCTGAGGAACCAGTGGGTGTATCTCGGGCCTGCTCCATAACCTGGCCCACTCTGCACTAGAGCCCAAAAGAGTTCTGACTAGCTTTTCTTTTGTCACCTCAGGTGCCACTGTGTCTTCTTAAACTTGCTCAGTGGAATCCAATTTCTTGAGTCTCTCAGTCTGAAAGCTTTCCAGTGTGGCCGTGTTTTTAATGCATCTCTTAGGCACAAGTATCCTATTACTTGAATTTGCTAGGTCCCTACTTTTCCTGCTCAAGAGAGATGGAGTTGTGTTTTGCCTGAACTAGCTGGCAACAAAACAACTGGTTATTTTTAGATGCATAGCCTTTGCCAATCACTATCACCTCTTAAGAGGTTTTCGAAAAGTTGTTGTTAGTGGATTTGGAGATCTGTTTTCCTAGCATTGGTTAGAGAGGTCCTGTTTGTTCTGGTCAATGCACTTTCTTTCTGCTTTTTGGTGTGGCAATTCTTAAATTCAATGGATCATTCATCCCAGTTCACCAGGTACTGATGTGGTTCCCAAGTGTCATCCTGGCTATTTTACCCATTCTGCCAACTGAGTACTCTGTCTTCCCTTTTTTATTTTTCCTTATTTTCACAACTCTTTCAACCTTGTACATGTCCTTGGAATCCAAAGTGCACAACACAGTCACCTCCAGATGGGTGGGGCAGGGAAGAAGATGCTGACACTTTGTTTCAGTTGGGTCTCTGAGTGTCATGCACTTCCTGCTCCCATTGCTGGTGCCCAGCTCTGTGAGTGAACTAGCTTCTTGCACTAAGTGGCTATTCACTGCAGCCATGACAACATATTCCTTTATGACTTCATAATAATGGAGAGGAACGTTCTTCCTAATGAACAGAGAGAGGGAGGCAGAGGGTTTGGGGATAATGGTGTTTGGAACACTTCTTGGGGTGAAACACATTTATAAGTGAAACTGACTGACAAATGCATTTAGTGTAAAATGGATCTTGTAGTCTCAGTGAGTCTCCAACAATAAAATACAATCATAATAATGGTCATTCTGTTTGAAATGTGGTAGTCTGTCATTGTGATGTCAGTATGCATTTTCCTGGCCTCTAGTGCACCTTGGAGTAATAAGGCGATGATTGTCCAAGAATTTGATGTCCTTGGAGATCACCAGAGCAACCACAAGGATGGTGCTAGCAGACCGTTGTGTCTCAGATCTACAGCGGAACAATGCTGTAGGAGAGCGAATCAAAGAGAAACCATTAAAAACAGTTCTCAGGGCTTTGATGACTGTAGGAAAAGAACCACTTCCTCCCGTTTCTGTAGATTCACAAAAAGTAAATGTTATTTTTAAAAGGGATGTTATTTCTAAAACATAGATGGAGAACATTAGAACAGCATAAAGAACAAAGAAGGAATGAAGCCCAGAAAAGAAAGAGGCAGAAGATAATTTATGTGGAGAAAATAAACTAGAAGCAGAAAAGATTACTATGAGAAATGATCCACATCTTCCAGAGGTAAATTGTGTGAAGATTAACCCATTAGAAGGAATTAGACTACAAAGAGTAAAAGTGTTTGGCTGGGTACACTGGCTATAAAGACAAGGGAAGAATTTAATGTTTCTGGGGTCACAAGATGGTACGGGACATCTTCAGTGTGTCTTGACTGATAACTTGTGTCATTGTTACATGGAGTAGGCTTTTGTCTACTGAGAGTAGTGTTGCCAACAATGCAATGCTAAATCTTACCCCAAAGGGCAAGAAGGCTCCAGGGGACCATGAGCTGAATTGTGGCTTCTGGGAATTGCTTGGGTTGGTTCCCGCTAGAGGAACTGATAACTTGATTAATGAAGAGTCTGATGTTGACATCCCGTTCAACAATAAACATATGATAATATAAGGAGAAAACATTTCCAAAATCCTAATAGTACACACCATGGCGACCAGGTGTCTGAGAGATCACTTCCCTGATAGTGCATACTTCCTTAGTAGTTATGCTACCAAAATTAGTGCAAATCAAGTTGAAGGTGGTGCTACACTTCAAGTTTCACTTTTGTGGAGAGGAAACATTTTTTTACTCAGGTCTACCCTTTGTATTTGGAGATCTATGTTCCAGCTCTGGAAGATGTTTTTTGTATCACATAGACTTACATGGCAGAATAGTCCAGAACTCAAAGGCACGTGGCTGAGTAAACTCAGGAGGAAGCCAAGTGCCCTTTCCTGACCTTTGAGGATCTCCTCACCCAATGGTAGGACTTGATCTGTGATGTGGTACATAGAGTCTTAATGTCACCTGCAGCAAAAATAGTGCATGAATTCAACCCAAACTTTAAGCTCCTGAATCAACCATTAAAATGGATGAACTATTCAGATGCTATTGTGTGACTAGAGAACACAATATAGAAAAAGAAGATGGAACTTTCCATGAATTTAGAGATGACATCCCAGATCTTCCTAAGGACTTATGAGATAAACCATTAATGAGACATTCTTTCTGTATTGATTTCCTGTGGAGATCAAGTCTTTCTGTATGCACCAATGTCCTATGGATTCCTGGCTGACTGAATCTGTTGACATCTTGATGACCCATGTCAGTGTGATTATGGAAGGTTCAATTTGTACCTGGAATAGTGAAAAACTTCTGGCAAGTTACAAAAGAGATGAGTTGACCCCCTTGCCTACTCATGGTATACAGATATGAGGAAATATGGCACCTGTCTTTATGGAGGATTTGGCTTGAGCTTCGAACCATTTTTAACTTGGATTCTGATCCCAGGTACCAGATCCCAGATGCATGCTTCCACCCCAACTTTGTCCAGCACTACACGCTATGATAAATTCCTCCTAAAGAGCGATGGAAGGAATACAGTTCATTAAAGGAATAAGCTTCCTCTTTATAGAAGGGAACAAAGAGCCAGAATCTTCCCTTTTTATTCCAGTCGTGTATAATTGTTTCTGTTTTCTATGCTTTTTATTCCTACTACGCTAATGAGTAGCACGTGTTACTTGAATGTCATGTGATATTGATATTGCCATGTTAAGAAAGATGTCCATCGCAGAGTTTGAGGAAAATATATCATAGGTACCTCAGTAACTGTGGATACATTTCATCCTTTTATACAATCATTGGTCATAATTTCAGGGTTATATA